>JAVJIX010000029.1:4295000-4532500 GCA_036785185.1 Paratrypauchen microcephalus | reverse complement strand
TCTATGGCAGAATATTCAGCAGTTACCACAGTGATGCAATGCACACATTAGCAAACGCTGCCCAAAAAAGTAGGCAAAGATAAGAAACAGAAAAAAAAAAAATTAAAGTTCCCATTGCATTAAATTTTTACTTTCTGAGGTTATAGAACGCTAATATGAGCTCCCCTACCCTGTTTAGGGCCCCTTCCATGGCTAAAAATTGCAAAATGTGTAAACTGAGCATTTGCAATCCTTTTCCGCGTTTGAAAAAAAGACAGCCCAAATGGGCGATTCTGAACAAGGGAAGTTTCTGACGTCACACTCAGGGAAAAATGCAAATGCAGTTCCACCCCCTGTCTGGATGTCTATCCACATCTCTGGAAATCACGCCGAGAGACTTTGGACTGCGAACAAGCTACGCAATGCGAGATGCGTTTTTTTTATTTGCTTGGAGGCACGTGAGAGTGTTTCCAGGCTCGGATGTCCTTATCCGGGCCTCCGAACCTCTGAAACAGCAGTGGTTTAATTTTATTTTCTGTGGAAATGTGTTTATTTTTCAATGGAAATCGTCTCATATCTTCCTCCGCGCATAAACGCGGAAGTGGGTGACAGCGCACAGCGCACCGCCAAAGCGGAAAGAGCGGAGAGTTTGGCCCCCCCACCCGCTGCACTGGCCTGTCTCTGTCCTCCTCATTTGCATTCAAGCAACAATGCCCATAATAAAGTGTTTGAGAGAGATATTTATGACTCTGATTGTGTTCACGAGGCTTTCTCATGCACTGAGTCTTGATTTTGAAGAAGGATTCATTTACAGTATTAGGGAACCATTAAGGAGCCATATAAAAGCATCAAGAAGTACCATGTCATGGGATCTTTAAATAACAAATTTTTAAGAGTCTGATCAAAACAAGCGTTTGTTGCTCAGTTTAAACTACTACAGTCTGTGAAAGTTGCAGAGTTTGCAAATAGTTGGACCTTGGTCACTGTAAGCTGGAGTTTGTTGACCACAGAGCATGAGGTAATGTGAGAGCAGTGCATTATGGGTCAGTGTGTCTGAACACTGTCAGCAAACAAGACACTCTGCAGTTGCACAAGTTTTTTTTTACAGTGGATTTTTTGTTTACATTGATTTACATACATTTATTCAGAGCCCCCACATCTCAGTCAGTTCAGTTGTTAACTATAAATCCTACATAACATTACAAAACCACATTTTTCTGCAATTGTAAATGGTCACAAAATGGTTAAAGTGGCTCTTTTTCACCTTCAAAGCACTTTACATCAAGGAACCACTCACCCATTCACACACACACACTCACACACCAGTGTACACAAACACTGAGGGAGAGGGGGGGTTAAGGCACTGTCTACACGGCAACTTTGTGGAATGAATCCGTTTTTTATCGTTTTGGTCTCGCATCCACATGGCACCAGTGTTCTGGGTACCCCAAAACGATATTTTTTGGGAACGGGTTCCAGAGTGGAAAATTCTGGCAACGTTACCGTTGCGGAGTCGTCTGGACGAGTAGAACAGATTTGTTTACGCCTATATCGCAACCACATGGCCAGTACGTCACAACCACATGGCCAGAACAAATAGCATCCTCGCGAGCAAAACATTCATTCGTAACAAGACAGCGACCATGGTGGACACCAGAGTAGTAGTAGCAGTAGTAGCAGTGCTGCAGTCACTGCTAAGTTTACTTGGGTCATTGAAAGAAAATGTACTGCAGTTATACCAACTAGGCGAGCAGCAGAGACGCTTACAGCACATGTGTTACTAGACGTGCCAAAAGAAGGAGATTTTGGGTGAGACCTGAAAGAACAAGTAGCTGGTGGGACAACTTTGTGAATGGCATTGTCGTGGGCGCAGATGTCGGATGTCGGATGTCCAGAGTGGTCCGGTGGGACAGGCTTACAGCACACTGAGGCGTGGCATGTGTATTGCGTCGTTTTCACCAAGCATTGTCTACGTGATATTTTACTTATCCGTTCCCAGTGTGGACGTAATATTTTTTTTACCCGGTAAGAAAAAATCCTGCGTTGCATTGCCGTGTGGATGTAGCCTAAGCTAAGCTTGCTTGGGCAAGACACTTGCACGTCTACACCCCCCACCCCTCCTTGACACAGGGGTCAAGGAAGGTCAGTGGATCTGTCCACACAACCGATGTTTATGGTGAGAGTGGGATTCCAACCACCAACCTTTGGATCAGCGCTACCAAAGAGCTATTGTTGCACCAATCTTACTGTATTTGACATTTGTCAGACATTTATTCTACTTTAATTATTTGTTTTTTGTATTTTTTCAATGTTTGTTGTCAATAATGTTTTTTTTTTTTTTTTAATCAATCAAGACATTTTGGATCCCTTCCTGTCATTTTCAATTAGATGGTACTGGCTTGAGGCACCATCAATAGCCCTTGTTTTGTCATATGTCAAAACTAAGTCAAACTCTCTCCACTCTGATCTCTGAAAGTTGTAAAAAGCACCTATAGACTATAAACTCATCACTCTGAATAATTAGGATGCTTATATAGTGAGAAGTAACATTAGCCCAAAGCAAGCTGTTTCAAAATGAACAAGTTCTGTTTGTAAAGGTGTAAAGTGTGTAACTGGTGGAGGGTCCATCAGATGCTTTTCTCCATGGAGATGTTATTGCTTTGTCTGGAATGTTTCACAGTATGGCATTAAACCTGTCTTTCTTGATGAGGACCAAACCAGACCATGTTACAGGTTAGATCTGTATTTTCAACCACCTGTAATTGAATAAATGTAAGGTAGAGCTGTTTAATGTCATCCTGTGGAACATTCCAGGCAGAGCAGTACAGCAAAAAAAACAAAAAAACAACATATATAGTGCCAAACAAGGTAAGGAAGTTGGTTCACGAGAGGTCACCAAAGAGAAAATGAGGTCGGGGAGGAAAAAAAAAAGTCTGAGAACCACCTCTATCAGACTCGAAAATCAGAATAAAAATTATGCCAATTCCACAAACAATTAACAATAATATTTGCCATTGTAAGAAAATTTCACAACATCACCCCCCGATCACATTATGAGAGCAGCGTAAAGAGAAAAGACTCTCTATTCTAAATATACAGAGACGTGAGGAGGAAGTGACAAATCAAACTAATTTCTCCAGGCGTTGTTTTGAAAAGAGCACATGACGAAGGGAGAGCCCGGGCCAGGATCAGCTCTGGACCGACACAGAGACCCCTTTATCCTGCATCTATAACTACAATTGTACTGAAACGTTTGAATGTTTTTTTTTCTTTTTTAGATTTACAATTTAGTATCTCAAAACAGGATTCAGCTCACAAGGCATGTTCTGAACACATCCAAGATCCTGAAAAAAGTTCTGCATGCATATCTATGGTGGAATATTCAGCAGTTACCACGGTGATGCAGCACACACATTAGCAAACGCGTCACAGACGCGACGCGCACCAACCCCTTGGAGAAGTGCGCGACACGTGCTGCTCTGTCACAGATTTGTCCACGATGAGGGGTTCATCGTGGACAAATCTGTGACAGAGCAGCACGTGTCGCGCGTACACCGGGGCTGCGAGCACGAGATAGAACCGCGGCGCCCGGACCGCGTCGTCTCAGCCCGAGCCACAAACCGAACACGCACAAACGAACGCAAGACCCGCACGGAGTGATTTAAATCCTGGTTTAGTCCAGGTCTAGACCTGGTCCAGTCCTAGTTTAGTCCAGGGCCAGTCCGGGTTAGGCCTGGTTTAGACCTGGTCTAGACTTGGTTTAGTTCTGGTCTAGACCTGTTTCTTTCCGAAAAAGAAGCCAATTTGAAATACAAAATGTATGCTTTTAAAGCAACCAACGCTGTTATCTGAAACATGATCCCAACTAGCACATTCTGCAAAAAAATAAAAATCACACATTTTGAAAAAAAAAAAAAAAAAAAATTAAACACGATTATCTCGGTTTCACGAATGCTAAGTTGTAGTGGGTTTTCTCATGGCGGGTCACATGCTTTGTTGTTAATCGCTATGGCAACGGTCCAAGGCTCTTATCATTCTCAAAGACCATGAATTAGCCGTTTGTTTCCAATGCACTCATCAGGAGACAAGACAGAGAGAGAACAGAGAAAGAAAGAAAGAAAGAAAGAAAGAAAAAGAGAGGGGGGAGGGGAGGGAGACATGGAGAGAAGGAATGAGAGACACTTCGAGGATATGGAGAGAGAATGAGATAAGGGAATGAGAGAGAGAGAGAGAAGAGAGAAAGCAAGGAGGGAGAGAGAGGGAGACATAGAGACAGGGAATAACAGAGAGAGAAGGAGAGTAGAGAGAAACACAAAGGGAAGAGAAAAGGAAGGAGAAGGAGATGCTAGTAGAAAGAGACAGGAAAATAGAGGGAGGAGAGACAGAATGAAAGATGGGCAAGGAGGGGAGAGAAAGAGAGATTAAGAGAGGAGGGGGACAGCTGAGAGAGAGAAAAAGGAAGCAAAGAGAGGGCAGAAAGCGAGGAGAGAAGGAAGAAGAACGAGAATGAGAGACACATTCACAGATAGAGAGAAACAGAGAGAGAAAGAAAGTGAGATGGAGGGCAAGGGAGCCAAAGAGACTGGTCACATTGGACACAGTTTAAGATAATGTGGTTATGCTTTGACTCTTGATTCTCTCTTACGAGTCTCTTCATGACCGTCATGTGATGCGCCCCAGGACACAGGAAAAAGACAGCAAAAAGAAAATGTAACACACACAAACACACATACAGGCAGACACAAAGATACAGACACACACACAGAGATACAAATACAAACACAGATACAGACAGACACATACAGATACAGACAAACACACACACACACACACACACACGCAGATACAGACAGACACACAAAGTTACAGACAGATACATACAGGTACACACAGATACATACACAGATACAGACACGCACACAGATGCAGATACACACAGATACAGACAGACGCACACAGATACAAACACAGACACACACAGATACAGACACATAAGTGACAATACTACTTTAAAGGTCCCATGGCATGAAATTTTCACATTCTGAGGTTTTTGAATGTTAATGTGAGCTCCCCTACCCTGTGTAGCCCCCCCCCCATGGTTAAAAGTTGCGAAATGTCTAAACTGAGCATTTGCGGTCCTTCTCTGCGTTAGAAAAAAACACAGCTCAAACGGGCGATTCTGAACAAGGCAACTATGTGACGTCACATCGAAAAATGCAGTTCCACCCCCGTCTGTGTCTCTACTCAGCGTAAATCACGCCCAGAGAGTTTGGACTGCGAAGGAGCTACGCAATGCGAAATGCGTTTTTTTTTTTATTTGCCTGGAGGCACGTGCGAGTGTTTCTAGGCTCGGAAGTCCTTTATCTGAGCCTGTGGACATCTGAAACAGCAGTGGTTTAATTTTATTTTCTGTGGAAATGTGTTTATTTTTCAATGGAATGCTTCTCATCTCTTCCTCCGCGCAAAAACGCGCAAGTGGGGCCGGCGCACAGCGCACAGCTGAAGAGGAAAGAGCGGAGAGTTTGGCCACGCCCCCACCCGCTACTCTGGCCTATCTTTGTCCTCCTCATTTGCATTCAAGCAACAACGCCCATAATGGAGTGTTCCAGAGAGATATTTATAACTCTTTCTCATCTTATCTCTGTTTCTCATGCACTGAGTCTTGATTTTGAAGAAGGATTCATTTACAGTATTAGGGAACCATTAAGGAGCCATATAAAAGCATCAAGAAGTACCATGTCATGGGACCTTTAATCTGCAGTTATCCAGGAAGTTACTGCATCATCAAAGCAAAATATCGGCCTGTGCTGGAGATTGAAAAAAAAAAAAAAAACCTTGATATATCAACCTACCGATATATAGGTTTAATTCTACCAGTCAGCTAACGTTGGAAAACTGTGATGCCCAAGGAGAACTGGCACTGCCCTAAACGTCATCACAACAAAGAAAAGAGCAGCTGTCAGGACGTCTGATGGAGAACTGCATATCATGCTAGTTAGTAGAAAATCTGAGACTCAGGTCTGACTGTGTGTGGACAGATGGTTTAGTCCTGGTTTAGTCCTGGTTTAGCCCTAACCTGGGAAATCCCAGGCTGCTTTTGTCCGGTCCGATCTGAAAGACAACCTGGCAACTATGGAAAGCGAGCTCTCCAGATTCTGGGAGCCAATCAGAGAGTGGGGAGGGGTGGAAAGACGGTGACGGTAGACGGTAAACCACACCTCCGGTACGAGATATTTTGAAGGTGGCTTCCAGACCATATCTCACTTGTGATATGGTCAGGTGTAAAAACCAGGCAAGTTTAGCCCTGGTTTAGCCCTGTTAAGTCCTCTGATGCTGTGATGGTGGAAATGTGATTGTGGACAGAAAGTTTAGTCCTGCTTCAGTCCTGGTTGAGTCCTCAGTCTCAGGTCTGCATCTCAAGTATGCTCACGTTAATATGATTGTAAACAGAAGGTTTAGTCCTGGTGCAATGATGGTTCAGTCCTAGTCGAGTCCTGAGTAGGGCCCGACCAATATATCAGCTGGCCGATATGGATCGGCTGATATGGGTATTTGGGAACATAATAGGCTAGTGGCCTAAATCTTGCCGATATGGGCCAATAGTCCACGTGAGCATGTTATACCTCCTTATGAAGTGTAGACTCTCTATATTGAGTCCATTTAATCCAATTTACAGATAAATGTCCCAATACGTGGCGCCGCATCAGTATTTATCAGAGGAGTGTCTGTGACGCCGTACTGCCCCTGAACACACCCCCAGAGTTATGTTACGTGACTCATGTGCTCTTGTTTACACCAGTGGATTCTGAGGCAGCGCTGAGGCGCTGCTTTAAATGCTCTCGTGTCTGATCCACGATATTACTACAACTATAAATAATTGTACTGTACTGTTCAGCGCAGTGTCGGTCAGCAACAAAACTACTGCTTGTTTTTATCAAAGTGTGAGTGCGGAGCAGAGAGGACTGTCCCCATAGACAGAGGACACACACAGCTGCTGTCAACATATTTCTTTGTATATTCTTCTTAAAAGAGCACTTATTTGTGAAGACTTGTGATTGAGAGGTGCATGTATGAGCGGTGAGTGTTGCGAATGTGTCGGTTTTGGAGCTACTTTTCATTCTTTCTCAATGGTTAGTGTTTAGCTGTTGTGAGTAACCACACATAAAACCTGTTTTCTCTTACACTAGCCTAGTGTAAAGTGGCTATAGTGGCTGTATACACTTTACTGGATTCGCAATGATATGTAGATCAGCCGTAAATAGAGATGTGAATGGTCCGCATTTATGCCTATAATTACCGCAGCGTGCAAGTATTTACGCTAAAGGCTAATAGCAGTAGTTTTTACTTTGTTTACTGGCTAGCATGTCATGCAAAAATGCCATTAGGCTGACCTACCGTCTTTAAATATGACTGTAAAGAGGCAAAATAACAGTAAATGTAGCCTAAACAAACGCAACTTAAAATCTAATAGAGTCAAACCTAAGTTTTATAATCATTTGAAGATTCACAGTGAATTTTAACATCACTAAATATATCGGCTGTTATATTGGCTATCGGCACCTCCATAGCCCTAGCCCTGAGTCTCAGGTCTGTGTCTCAGGTCTGCTGGTGTTAATATGATTGTGTGGACAGGAGCCTGGACTAGAGCCCCGGGGACCTGAACTCATACAGCGCTGTAAAAAAGGACCTCACATCATCTTCCTGTTCCTGCGGCGATAACTGCCCAACAACAAAGAAAAAGACCCTCAGACCTAACAAAGGACCACAGACACTTCCATTTGATCTGACGCAGGTTTTGTGTTTGTGAGAGGTTGAGTCCTGCAGGGTAATAGTCAAGACATATTGTCCACCGGCTGTTTGTTTACTCTGGCTTTCTTTGGGTTAGATTTGAGAGATTAAGACTCTGTTCAAAACAAATTAGACAATCGAAAATTCTGCAATTTTTGAAGTACAGTATTTTTTTCCACAAATAAGGATTGTCAAATGTATCGAAAATCAGATACCACTGGATGCTAAAACTAGAATCAAAACTACACACTCAAGTCACATTTACAGGACACAATTGAACCTTTCCTGAATAGCTTTAGAATAGGGATGTCAGCAATTAATCCACTTACGATTAATTGTCGATCAAGACGTTGGTCGAACAAAATGCATTAATTGCAATTAATCACTAATTGCGGACCCGCGTGGTCACGAAACAAGGCAACCGCGCACCGCGCTGAGCCAAGCTCGACTCACAGCCGGCCGCAGGCGCCAACGGCACTGCCCGGTGTACGCGCGGGCCTAGAGCCCGGAATGCGTAGTCTCAGCCCTAGCCACAAACCAGCTGCATGAAACCAGCAGCGGCACGTGGTGGTTTAATTCTGGTCTAGACCTGGTCCAGTCCTGGTTTAGTCCAGGCCCAGTCCAGGTTTAGACCTGGTTTAGACCTGGTTTAGTTCTGGTCTAGACCTGGTTTAGTCCACGTTTAGTCCTGGTCTAGTCTCTTAGCCAATCAGGATGCAGAACACAATGTTACACTATAAAAAAATGTTACACTATAAAAAAAAAATACAGTGAACCCTCGCTCTATCGCGGTTCACTGTTCGCACCCTCGCTGTTTCGCTTTTTTTTTTTTTTCTTTTTTTTTTTTAATAGTGTAACATTTTTTTATAGTGTAACATTGTGTTCTACGTCCTGATTGGCTAAGAGACTAGACCAGGACTAAACGTGGACTAAACCAGGTCTAGACCAGAACTAAACCAGGTCTAGACCAGAACTAAATCAAGTCTAGACCAGGTCTAAACCAGGCCTAACCTGGACTGGCCCTGGACTAAACTAGGACTGGACCAGGTCTAGACCTGGACTAAACCAGGATTTAAATCACTCCGTGCGGCTCTTGCGTTCGTTTGTGCTTGTTCGGTTTGTGGCTCGGGCTGAGACGACGCGGTCCGGGCGCCGTGGTTCTATCTCGTGCTCGCAGCCCCGGTGTACGCGCGACACGTGCTGCTCTGTCACAGATTTGTCCACGATAAACCCCTCATCGTGGACAAATCCGTGACAGAGCAGCACATGTCGCGCACTTCTCCAAGGGGTTGGCGTCTGCGCGTCCGGCGGGGCTCCCGGAGCCGTGTCTCCCCCCACTATTAATACATTTTGTTGAAAATCTATGAAAGTTTGAGTGTTTAAACTAGAGACAAATGTGAGGAAATGTTAATACCAGTCTGAGAAAAGTGTATAATGTGTGTGGTGAGGCATTTACAGCCTTAAAACATGTAGAATAATTGTAAAATATAAAATTGTCCTACTTCGCGGATTTCTCTTATTGCGGGTTATTTCTGGAACCTAACCCCCGCGATAAACGAGGGATTACTATATTGGAAAAAAAAAAAAAATCCGCAAACCGGAATAGAGCGAGGGATTACTGTATTTTGTTATTCAGCATCAATACATTTGTCTGCTTTTTACTAAGGAATAATTAATTGAGGAATTTACAATATAATAATACTATGATATATTTTTGACTCAGTGTTATGTATACTATAGCTTATATTCTTAAAGACCCTACTGAAACACTAAAATTCAGGTGAAAAACGCCGCTTAATCAATTAAAAGTCGATCCATGAAGTCAATCAACTATAGATTAATGAATTAATCGATAATTTGCATCCCGACTTTAGAATGATCTTGAGCTGTATCAGAACAAGTCTAAAAGCCCTTGGACCACCACAAGTATACACAGATATAGAATTGGGGGATTACAGTGCTTTCAGTTAGCATCACACTCCCATCTATCAGTATCAATAGACAGGTTACAGATCCTATAGCAAAAAATGTTGTTTTGGTGCTATGTATAAAAGAATCACAGAGTTCAGAACAGGTGTTACATTTGTCACTTATATCTGTACACTGTGATTGAACTGTAAGTAACTTTGCAGCACTATCATATATTTATTTATTCCTGGGTTTTGTCCTGGATTACACCTGCTTCAGGCCTGTCTATATCCATGTATCGTTCAATATATGATTTTTGGGGTCAATATTTATGGTGTGCACATTTTCTTTGAACTAATGGGAACTTTTTGGTTATTTTTAGGCCATATGACAAGATTTGACTTGCAAAAGGTTGAGAAGAGGAAGGAGAGAGGCAGAAAACGAGAGCGAGAGGATGGGGGACATGAAGACAGAGATTGAGATGGAGAGAATGAGAGAGAGAGGGAGAGAGAAAGAACAAGTAGTAAGGTGAGAGAGGAAGACGTGGAGAGAGGGAATAACAGAGAGGAGAGGGGTTAGATAAAAAGCAAGAGAGCAAAAAGAGCAAGGAGAGCGAGAGCAGAGAGGAAAAAACAAAAGGAAGGAGAGAAAAGAAAGGAGAGAAAGAGTCAAGAAAGAGAATGAAAGATGGGGAGAGGGGAGAGACAGAGATTAAGAGAAGGGAGGGGTACAATTGAGAGAAAGATCGAAAGAGAGAACAAAGGGAAGGCTTGTAAAACGTTAGGTTAATCGCTTCTATGACTGATTACAAATAACTGTTGTTTATTGCTGTTTATGACTTTTTAACAATATTGTACATTTAGAATAGTTTTTATGGTTTAAATCTGCTATTTATTGTCTCAGTAACCTAAATTAGTTCCATTATTATGTTTTATTGTCTATATTTTCTTCAGCAATATTTTAAACTTCCAAACTGTCTGCTGTATGTTTGTTTAGTAGCGACCATATCTGGCTTTGTTCTAAAGGTGCATTATTTAACTTTATCACCACTTGCTTGTTTCCATGGAGATGTTACTACTTTGCCTGGAATGTTCCACAGTGTGATCTTGAATGCATATGTTTTTATTGCTGAAAAAACAAACAAACAAAAAAACCATGCATTCTATGGCTACGTTCACACTGCAGAGCTTAATGCTCAATTCCGATTTTTTTGTGAAATCCGATTTTTTTGCGAGGCCGTTCACATTTCCAGTTAAATGCGAATTGTATGTGATCTCCAGTGTGAACGCTAAACTCCCCAAAAGTGTCCCGCATGCGCATTGGAGGACACGATGACGTCACACGCAGCGAACACGCTCAATGTTTACGGAAGTAGCCTAAAGTTGCTTTCGTACCGGAGCCAAAACATGTACAGCTTATTTGTTTTAAGGAGGAGACGGAGAAGGACAAGGTTTTTGGCCACAGCGTTTTGCGGGGCAGTGGCAGCAACGTGTGCAGAAAGGAACATGTGGGTGCGGAGTCACAGGCAGGAGGGGTAGGATTGCTACGTGCTTCGCCGCTTCACTGATACGAGTTTATATACTATTTTCGCATGACGAGAAGAACGTTTGTGCACATTTGTGAACGCCTACTTGTACCACTCTCATTGGAGGAAACACACTCAGGTCGGATGAATGCGACCTGGCCGTTCAGACTGCAGTCGCATGTCAAAAGATCGGATATGTATCGGATTTAGGACCACATATCCAAGTGGCCTGGATCGCATTTGAAAAAATCGGATCTGTGTCGTTCACACTGTCATTAGAAGATCAGATACAGGTCGCATAGAGGCAAAAAAATCGGATTTGGGTCGTTTCAGGCTGCAGTGTAAACGTAGCCTTATTTGTTTTAAGGAGGAGACGGAGAAGGACAAGGTTTTTGGCCACAGCGTTTTGCGGGGCAGTGGCAGCAACGTGTGCAGAAAGGAACATGTGGGTGCGGAGTCACAGGCAGGAGTGGTGGGATCGCTACGTGCTTCGCCGCTTCACTGATACGAGTTTATATACTATTTTCGCATGACGAGAAGAACGTTTGTGCACATTTGTGAACGCCTACTTGTACCACTCTCATTGGAGGAAACACACTCAGGTCGGATGAATGCGACCTGGCCGTTCAGACTGCAGTCGCATGTCAAAAGATCGGATATGTATCGGATTTAGGACCACATATCCAAGTGGCCTGGATCGCATTTGAAAAAATCGGATCTGTGTCGTTCACACTGTCATTAGAAGATCAGATACAGGTCGCATAGAGGCAAAAAAATCGGATTTGGGTCGTTTCAGGCTGCAGTGTGAACGTAGCCTAACTGTGAGTGGGGTTGCCTTTCCATAGATGTGACTCGTAACTTGGCCTAGGGGCATCACCCGTTTGTCTCAATAAAAATATAGCCATGTTTAATGATATACTCAGGAACACATGACACATTTTCACCTTAAATTTCACCTTAAATTCTTAAATCTGTAAAATCTTAAATCAAACACAGAAGGTCTCTGTGGTTGAACTTTAAAAATGAGCTGGAAACATAAAACATGAAACTTGGTAAGAATCGCTGTTTGAATATTTTTCCACAATGCCAGCTACTTTCTATTCAGTGTAGTATCGAGTCTTTGAGTCTTTGATAAAGACGATGAACGTGAAATTAAAATATAGCATAAAATCTGCATACACAAGTATATAACTAAATTAATATAAGAAAGAGGACGAGGAAGCACAGGCGGATGAGAAGTTGTTTCCCCTTACTTGTACTTATTGTACTTTAAATGTGTCCTTGTTATAGTCTGCTGTTCTTTCACTATGACAGAGCTGCTGATGGGAATTCCCTGCTGCCTCCATTTTACACTATGATAAATCGACTCTGAGGCCTGACTTTAAGTTTCACTATGACACTCTTTACCATCACTAGTTTTTCATCACAGAAAACTGTTTTCACTGCAACATTATTTTAAATAATCAAAGAATGGCCCAAGAACAACAGCCACAGAGATAAAGCTTTAAAGTCATAAACCACATAGAGCAGATCTCCAGGAGGGGTGTCTATTGAGTTAATCAACTGTTTCAGGTCACAAAATAATTAAAGGGCCCATATTACACATTTCTGATGTATGTTTCTGATGTGTTCTGATGTATGTTATAATGCAGTTTCCTCGTCACAAATACCTGGAGTTGCGTTTTCTTTCAACAACATTGTTGTAACAACATTCTAACACTTGCTCACATAAATCAATTTCTTTTAATACAGGACCTTTAAAATAAGATGCAAGAATTTTTGAAGTGGCTATCACTCAGCTTCATCACCTCCCATGCCTTTCTGTGTAGAGTTTGCATGTTCTCTCTGTGTCTGGGAGGGTGTACTCCAGGCACTCATGTCTCCCCCATCAACCAGATAAGGCAGTCCTCCTGACCAAGTGTACCTCCGAATCTGGAGATAGGTCCCTGAGTGCTGGACAGCAGTAGCTCACTGTTCCTGACAGGTTGCCCCCAGCACGTTGCTCTTGCAACATTGATTGAAGAATAAATCAAATACAGAGAATAAATTACGGCAGATAAATGACTCTAACCTTAAATCCTTATCCTGCTGGGGCAGCAGAGGCGCTAGTGTGAACTGTTGATGTGTCCTGAGACAACTCACTTCACCCACATTGTCTAGTATAAATGCAGCGTGTAAGTGAGTGATTGGCAGCCTTGCTTCTGTCAGTGTGCCCAGGGCAGCTGTGGCTACAGCTCTTACCAGAACAGTATGGATTGAGTAAATAATGCAATGTAATGCCTTTGTGTCCAAACACCTTATAAATTGACTGCATTTTTAATATTATTAACCCTTAAGAATCCTTTCTGCATGTTATTTAAGCCCACCCACAGCACAGCTAGTGTCCTTCTCTCCCTCACACAAACTCATGTATTTCAAAGCCCAGGGTCTTTAGTTAGTGTTAATGTATCTGTGTGTAACACAGTGTTCTGTTCTGCAGCTGGCCTCACATAACAGCTGTGTTGTTTACACTGCAGTTTGTTACAGCTCCTCTCCACATGTGCTCAGCAAAAACACTGCCTCTGGACTGTAGAAAAACATGACATCAGAAAAGCATGTCTTACAAAAATATCTTATACATTAGAATTCATGTTTCAAATATAAGCACAAGCAAGAAATATTCCTTTAATATAAAGAAGAACGTACATGCTACTAGGGCTGGGAATCATAGGGTCCCTCATGATTCGATATGATACGTGGCTCCTACGATATTATCACGATATGGCAATACCGTGATAATATTTTTTTTTAAAATATATTTTAAAGAACCAAACACAATTTAGCAAACAATATTTTTTTGTTAAACCACCACCTGTGCAAAGTTAATATGAAAGGCATCAATTTTAATCACCAAAACAGAATAAATCAAGTGCAAACAAGTTTCCTTCTACTAAATAGGCAACATAATAAAAAAATAAATAAATAAAAAAATAAAAAAATAAAAAAAATAATAGTAATAATAATAAATAATAGTCCTTTGGTGCTGAGACGCGATGAGGAAGGCAAAATAACATAGCTGATTTCCTAATGCTGTGGTGTGGTTGAATAAATAGACTGGAGAGCAATAATGGACCTAAATGATCATGAGTCATTTGTGGATTTGTTGTTCCAATCACACCAAACTCCCTGTGGGTCATGGCATTTGCGATTCATGTTTTAGCTGCAGGAATTCAATCAACATCTGAGAGAAAACTAAAAATTTTAACTGCTAAACCAATACAATAATGTTTTTATAATGGCTAATTAAAGGTGCACTATGTAACTTTTTGGTTCGGGTTCCGTCACCTGGTGGTTTCTATGGATATGTCACTGCTCTCCTTGGAATGTTCCACAGTATGACATTAAAACAGCTCTAACTTGCATTCATTCAATTGTTTTATAGCTCAATAATACCTAGAAAAACAGGCATTCTGATTGAGTGGGGTCTCCTCTTTACAGATCTGACCTGTAACTTAGTCCAGTTTGGTCTCCTTGAAGATAGAAAGGTTTAATACCATATTGTGGAACATTCCAGACAAAGCAATAACATCTCCATGGAGAAAACCCTTTGATGGACACGCCAGCATTTTTTATAGTACTGTTTGTTGAGAAAATTATGTTAATTCAATCAATCAATCAAACATTATTTATAAAGCGCTTTTCATACAAAAAAATGTAACACAAAGCGCCTTGCAATGATTAAAAATAATCCCACATTTCCTTCCACCCACCCAACCAGCCCCACAAGAACTGGGACATTTTCAGCTTCCAAGAATTGTGTACAGATCCTTGCAACATGGGGCCGTGCATTATCTTGCTGAAACATGAGGTGATGTTCATGGATGTATGGCACAACAATGGGCCTCAGGATCTCATCACGGTATCTCTGTGCATTCAAAATGCCATCAATAAAATGCACCTGTGTTCTTCGTCCATAACAGATGCCTGCCCATACCATAACCCCACCACCACCATGGGCCACTCGATCCACAACACTGACATCAGCAAAGCGCTCACCCACACGACGCCACACACGCTGTCTGCCATCTGCCCTGAACAATGTAAACCGAGATTCATCCGTGAAGAGAACACCTCTCCAACGACGCCATTGAATGTGAGCATTTGCCCACTCAAGTCTATTACGGCGACGATCTGGAGTCAGGTTAAGACCCCGATGAGGATGACGAGCATGCAGTTGAGCTTCCCTGAGACGGTTTCTGACAGTTTGTGCAGAAATTGTTTGGTTATGCAAACCAATTGTTTCAGCAGCTGTCCGAGTGGCTGGTCTCAGACGATCTTGGAGGTGAACCTGCTGGATGTGGAGGTCCTGGGCTGGTGTGGTTACACGTGGTCTGCGGTTGTGAGGCCGGTTGGATGTACTGCCATATTCTCTGAAACGCCTTTGGAGACAGCTTATGGTGGAGAAATGAACATTCAATAAACGAGCAACAGATCTGGTTGACATTCCTGCTGTCAGCGTGCCAATTGCACGCTCCCTCAATGCTTGTGACATCTGTGGCATTTTGCTGTGAGACAAAACTGCACATTTCAGAGTGGCCTTTTATTGTGGGCAGTATAAAGGTACACCTGTGCACTAATCATGATGTCAGATCAGCATCTTGATGTGGCACACCTGTGAGGTGGGATGGATTATCTCAGCAAAGCAGAAGTGCTCACTATCACACATTTAGACAGATTTGTGAAAAATGTTTGAGAGAAATGGTAATATTGTGTATCTGGAATGAATTTTAGATCTTTAAGTCCATCTCATGAAAAATGGGAGCAAAAACAAAAGTGTTGCGTTTATATTTTTGTTGAGTGTATAAAGTTGTGCTTTAATCATCTGCTTGAAGCCACTTTTCTCAACAGTACTAAGTGCTACCATGTCTTTGGCTATGTGGACACTAATAGCGTTTGTAATATCGATCCACCGTTTGCTTTTATTGTCATAGGTGCTACCCTTAGTAAACTCGTCTTTGAGTGCCAGCTGATTTGCGTTTTGTGCTGCAGTGCCAACTTTAATGTTACCCGCAGATGTGGAAGAGGCAGCAGGTCTTTCATTCAGTTTCATGCATTCGTCATATTCGAGTAAATGATTGTGACAGAGGTGGTGAAGCAAATTGTTCGTGTTGCCTCCTGCAGCTACAACTTTAGCCCGACAACACTTACAGAATATTGTTGTTTGATCGGCCTCAGATTTTTTAAACCCGAAGTACCTCCAAACAACGGACACGGCTCCTCTTTTCGGTACAAGTTCCTCTGATTGTGTAACATCCATGTTCACCGCTCAACACACACTGCTTTAACCGCTCTCATGTGGCCACATGCAGCTTGTTTGGTAACAGTGCAAAACAGTCCTCGTCTCAAACAATATCTCGCTGCGCGACTTTCCGCGTTCCCGACGTTCTGTACGGACACATTCATCGGTACTACGGTAAATGAAAAATTCTTACCGTAAAAAAAACCCCCACCGGTATATCGCCCAGCCCTAACCAGGAGCCTGCTGCTGGAGGAGCGCAGGGCCTGTGAAGGTTCGTAAGGAAAAAGCAGTTCTGAAAGATAAGAAGGCCCAAGACCATTAAGACATTTAAAAACCAGTAAAAGAACTTTAAAATCTATCCTGAAACTCACAGGGAGCCAATGCAGTGATTTTAAAACTAGTGTACAGTGGTCCCTCGTTTATCGCGGGGGTTAGGTTCCAGAAATAGCCCGTAATGAGTGAAATCCGCGAAGTAGGACAACTTTATATTTTACAATTATTATACATGTTTTAAGGCTGTAAACACCTTAAAACACTGGAATTAACGTTTCGTCACATTTCTCTCTCGTTTAGACACTCAAACATTCGTAGATTTTCAACAAAATGTATTAATAGTGAAGCGTGGGGGCTCCGCCGGGAGCCCCGCCGGGAGCCCCACCGGACGCGCGAGGGGAGCGGCTCATCCAATGGCACTGCCATGTCCCGGGACGCGACGCGCATCAACCCCTTGGAGAAGTGCGCGTGGTCAAATCCGTGACAGAGCAGCATGACTGGCACAAGGCCGGGGCTGCGAGCACGAGATTGAACTGCGGCGCCCGGACCATGCTTCCCCCTCAGGACTGCGTCCTCGCAGCCCGAGCCACAAACCGAACACGCACAAACGAGCAAAGAGCCGCACGGGGTGACGGGGTCTAGTCCCGGTTTAGTCCAGGTCTAGACCTGGTCCAGTCCTGGTTTAGTCCAGGACCAGTCCAGGTTTAGATCTGGTTTAGACCTGGTCTAGACCTGGTTTAGTTCTGGTCTAGACCTGGTTTAGTCCACGTTTAGTCCTGGTCTAGTCCTGGTCTAGACCTGGTTTAGTCCACGTTTAGTCCTGGTCTAGTCCCGGTCCCCCCTGCATCCCCCATCTATCAATCGGCAAAGGTCTACAGCCAATCAGGACGCAGAACACAATGTTACACTATTAAAAAAAATAAAAAATAAAAAAAATCTGCGAAACAGCGAGGCCGTGAACAGTGAACCGCGATAGAGCGAGGGACCACTGTGATGTTATGATTGAACTGCAGCTCTACCACCAGAAGAATCCCACAGTTTGGTCTTCATATGGATTAAACTATGATTTAAACCAGGATTTACGGGTCCTACATTACATGAAACTGTTACCTGTGAGCTAGCAGTGTTTAGCAGTGTTATAATGTTGTTGCCTCATCAAAAACATACCCGAAGTTGTGTTTTGTTTTATTCACACATGTATAAGTAACCCTTTATTAGTCTGTCTAAATCTCTAAAGCTCAAAATGCTCTGTTCCACCTTGTGATGTCATGCAGTGGTAGTTTTCAAGTTCAGCTTTTTTTTTAACCTTTAGTTCAGTAAAGATTGGTAATTTTAGGGCTGAAATGATCCTAGTGAAGGTTTAAAAATGTTTAAAGTTTAAAAATGAAACAAAACACAACTCTGGATATATTTGTGATGAGTAAACATTATAACATAGATTAGAAAATAGCATCTGGTCTCTTTAAACTTGTGCATAAATTGTCCCTGTATTTTGGATGGATTTTCTGTGTTCATGACATAGGTAGAGGTATTCTGTTTTAACTCAGTGCTACTTCCTGTATCTTTATACTTTTCTTCTCAACTTTTTCCACAAACTGCCATTTATCTGACATAAAACTATGATTAATAATTACCACAGGTACTCTCCCACCAAACCTAGTCATAATTAGAAAAACATTACAACCGAGATGCGCGAAAAGTCCCTCAGTCGTCCAGGTAGAATCCATGATAAAAGGAGAAGTTCAATTTGTCAACTGGACAAAGTTTGTTTGGTTGAAAACGTTTCGCCGCTCGGATTGGCGAAACGTTTTCAACCAAACAAACTTTGTCCAGTTGACAAATTTAACTTCTCCTTTTATCATTACAACCGAGAACTACTAGTATTGTACCAGGTCTAAACCAGGTCAGGTAAGATCAGGAAGCTCAAAGAAGTCTCAACTTAGCATGACCTCTTTGCACTGGTCTGACATGTGACCCTTGGATGGCCTGAGAGCTCATCCAATCAAAACAGACTATGAACTTGGTGTGCGAGCCCATGTGTTAAAAAAAAAAAAAGTACACATTAAGTTGAGGAAGCGTTCAATCATTTCTTTATTAAGTTTGTATCCACAATAGGGTTGTCAAAGTTCGAACACAGATTTTATTTTTAAAATGTGTCTGTGTCCGATGTTCTTAACGAACTTAAAAATCTGGACATCAAGAAAACAGCTGGGCCAGATAAATTGGACTCTTTATTTTTAAAGTTGGCTGCTGATTTTATTGCTGAGCCTTTGTCGCATAGTTTTAATCTAAGTTTGACTTCCAGCAAAATTCCAAATGTCTGGAAATCTGCTTTTGTGCTTCCTCTTTTAAAAGGAGGTGACCCTTCAGAAGTCAACAATTACAGGCCAATCTCTAAATTATGTATTGTGGCAAAAGTCTTTGAAAAGCTGGTCAGTGACCAACTGAAGGTGTTTTTAGAATCACACAACATTTTAACTGATTTTCAATCTGGTTTTAGAAAACAGCACAGCACTGTCACAGCCTCTTTAAAAGTTTTTAATGATTTTATCCTTGCACTTGATCGCAAGCATTATTGTGCTGCTTTGTTCATTGATTTGTCCAAGACCTTTGATACTGTGGATCACTCTCTCCTTGTTAACTCCTTGAACAGTATAGGCATGTCAAACCAAGCTGCTGATTGGTTTGCTGACTACCTGTCAAATAGAAAACAGTGTGTGCACATGTCTGGATCTTTTTCAACTTCCCTTAAAGTCACAAAAGGAGTGCCACAGGGCTCAGTGATGGGACCCATTTTATTTTCTATTTATATCAATAATTTATGTTTTAATTTGTCAAATGCCACTTACCACTTTTATGCCGATGACACAGTAATTTATTGCTGCTCTACCTCATTAGTACAGGCCTTCGAGTATTTACAATCTGCTTTTGATATTGTTCAGACACGTCTGCAGTCCCTGAAATTAGTTTTAAATGCTGAGAAAACTAAAGTTATGGTGTTTTCTCATAAGTGTCTTTTTCCTGAGGACATGCCTGAAATAAAAACTGTCCAAGGAAGATCAATAGAACTTGTCAGCAGTTACAAATACCTTGGTTTTCTGCTTGACTCTGAGCTCTCGTTCAAGCTACATATTGCCAATCTGGTGCGCAAACTAAAAGTGAAACTAGGTTTTTATTATCGTAATAAATCTTGTTTCTCACTCAGAGCTCGTAAACATCTTGTTTCAGCAACTTTTGTTCCTCTGCTAGATTATGGTGATGTCTTGTACATGACTGCGTCCTCTAAATGTCTTCAGTCCTTAAACACGGTGTACCATTGTGCTTTGAGGTTTGTGACTGGTTGTAATCGCCTTACGCATTACTGTGAACTGTACGCCAAAGCAGAGTGGCCTTCGCTGAGCACACGAAGGTACACTCATTGGTTGCTATTGGTTTACAAGGCACTCGTCGGCTTGGCACCCTCGTATCTTTGTACACTGCTTCAAAGAACTACCAATGCTTATGCCTTGCGATCTAGTGACATTTTTCAACTGCAAGTTCCTCGTGTTAGGACTGAGTTAGGAAAGCAGGCTTTTAGCTTTTCCGCTCCATCAGCCTGGAACACTCTTCAAACTGAACTGAAAATGACTGAACTTGTCTCATTTAAAACATTTCGCTCCTTTTTATATAATCGGCAAAAAAAACCCATAAATCAGTGTCTGTGTTTTTAAATGTACTGTCATTTTAACTAACGCATTTTATCGCTTGTGTTTACAATTGTTTGCACCTTTTTAATATCATTTGCACTTAATTTTACTGTTTACAACTATTGCACTTTACATTTGATATTTTACTGTTATTTTACTCTGGACGTGTGCTGCTGACCTCTTGGCCAGGTCACCCTTGTAAACGAGGTCTTGATCTCAATGGGTTTTTTACCTGGTTAAATAAAGGTTAAATAAAATAAAAATAAAATCTGATACGAATCGATACTAAAATTAGTATCAAAACTAGATATTTATTTAAGTAGGTACTGATACTAAAAAAAATCTTGAGCTGTATCAGGACAAGTATAAGAGCACCTAGACTAGTATACACCCATGGACCACTATGGAACCTACCTGGACCACCGAGGGATTACACACACACTTGTATAGAGGAAGGACAATTATTTATGCAACACATTTGACATTTTCACTGTTTTGATGATTAAAATGGATGTGTTTCCTAATAACTTTGCACAAGATGTGGTTTAACAAAGACTTTTAGCCATTATTTTGTATTGTATTGAATCGAAAGCACACCGTATTTATCATATCATGGCCTATGTATTGAGGTATATACACTGTAAACCCTAACAGTCAGTGGAACTTATTAATATTAGCAATTCAGGAACTTGATATTTTCCTGATTTTTAGCTGACCCAACGATAAACGAATACGTTTTCTGACCAAAGCACAATGTTTGAGTACTGGTGAAAATAATGTTTGATTAAACATTGCCTGGTTACTAAAAACAATGAGCATCTGTCAAATGTGACGTCTGACGTCATCAACGTGGTTTACGTTCAGTCACTCACAGTCTTGCAATTTTTTAAGTGTGGAAAAAATTCTCTTTGGTACAACTCATCATTTTTAAAAGAAATAGAAAACGACGAAGACGTACACGCATAAGTGGCCTTATCTGGTAAGTAAAGGCTTTTTTATTAGTTGTTGACGTTGATGATTAAGTATGAAAGGACTGTAAGCTCAAGGCTGTTGTTTTTTTTAGCAAGCTAACTTCACTCGGGCTTTGGTTATGGAAAAAGTTAATAATAGTTAAAACTCAAATTTGAGCTTAGAAATAAAATCGTTTAACTGTCCTAAATGTAAAGCAAATAAATGTTGCGTTGTCTAGTTCGTTATTGGTATTTTTATTCGGGATGCAATGAGGACTGTACAAAGTGTGTTGGGCCATTCTGCCCAATACATGCTGCAACAGAAAGGAGAGAAGAACGTCAGTGATGTAGAGGAAAATCTCGATTTTTAAGCCTTAATACAGGTCATATCTCACCTTATGAAATTAATTTGTTCCAGAAGTGGTTTCCTAAGGTGATTTTTTTCTTAAGTAGAGTCACAATGGGGGATTCGGGCGGCTGCGAAGTCGAACGCGCATCCGAGCGTGCATTATCTGAATTTTTGAGATTTCGCGTTTCGTAACTTGAATTTTCCTTCGTATTCAGAGACAAAAATTTTACATAAAGGCGTTTCGTAACTTGGATTATTCGTTAGTTGGGTCTTTTGTAAGGTGAGGTATGACATGCACGTGTTTACTCCTAGAAGTCCATAGGTAGGATCTACACCACTTGTATTTTCTCTTGTATTCACCTTGCTCGAATTCGGTTTTTGCATAAAGAAGCCAAACGTGTAGGGCAAGGGTTAATGACCGCTAGTAGCCAAGTTTGAGGGAGTCAATGAAATGCTTGTATGTCTCAATTTTCTATTAGCATAGAGAAACGGTTTTGCTCGTAATTCAATTATTTCTGTTTAAATGTTTAGTGCAGTTTTTCTTTGCCCGTGTACATGCATGCATACAGCAAAAGTGAGGAAGCGCCTTCTGTGCCCTCCTTCGATTACCTAATGCCATGCATGTGTATGTAGGTAAACGATTTGGAGGCTAGAGCCACGATATACGTATGTGCTTGCAATATATCTGAGGTCTGCGTGAGCGTGCAATGGCATAGGTAATGGCAGCTAGAATTAAAATCTGACTGTGCAATTAAAATTAAGCATGCCCAGCATGGAAATCATTCTGTGTCTTTAGGCTCCAGCAGGTGTAGAACAAACGTAACAAAAACACGGAAAAGAGGTGAAACCCCAGGGCGTGAGGGGAAACTCAGGATACTGACGCATGTGCTGCTCCAGTTAATAATAATAATAATAATAATAAATAATAATAATTCATATACAGCGCCTTTCATGACACCCAAAGCGCTTTACAGTTCATTGTTCATTCACTCCACACTCAGAGGTGTTAAGCTACTTTCTATAGCCACAGCTGCCCTGGGGCAGACTGATGGAAGCGAGGCTGCCAATCTGCGCCATCGGCCCCTCTGACCACCTCCAACACTCACGCACTCTCCACTTTCATACTAGGCAAATGTGGGTAAAGTGTCTTGCCTAAGGACACAGCGACAGTTTTTTGCAACTGGCGCCCCACTGTGGCACCTGGAATTCCCAGCGGTCTCCCATCCAAGTACTACCCAGCCCCTGCCTTGCTTAGCTTCTGAGATCTGACGGGATCAGGCTTTGACAGGCAGGTATGGCCACAAAGTTAGTCACAGATGCTGGATTTACAGGTTGTGTAGTGATATGGTGAATACAGCCATAGCTAACACAATTGTGAGTCTGTATGAGTAGGAGAACTGAGCAACTACTTCGCTGTTGTTTAGTGAGTGGTACACTTGTTGCCTCTGTGAATGCTATTTACGGTCTACGCACCAGGGGTGGAACTGATCTTTACCTGACAAAATGTTTGTCATTTTCCCTGGCATACACAGATCTCTGTGTATGTGTGTGTGTCTGATCTCTGTATCTCTGGTAGAGTATAATGCCCCCCTTCATATACCTTAGTGTTTTGTTTTTTTTTTGTCTGTAGATCTGAAGACGCACATTGGCTTGGAGAACCTGTGCAGTTTTCAGCCTTTGGTTCTCTCCCAACAGTGGCAGCAGCCCTCCAGCCCACCCAGAGTTCTTGCTGGAGCCCCCTTCTCTTCTCATCTTCTCAGTTGCAGCTCAGCATCAGGTAATTGAACAAACGCACGCACGCACACCCGCACGCACACCCCCACGCACGCGCGCGCGCACACACACACACACACACACACACACACACACACACACACACACACACACGGATTCGGCATTTGCAATGGACAAGTAAATGGGTTGTAGCTGCTTAGAAACTTTATGGGCGCACGGAGAGAGAGAATTGTTGGATCAAGGCTATGCTTATTAAATGTTTCCTGTTAATACTGTATGTAACTATATGTGTTTTTGGCACCAATTGGTTATTTTAACACATTTCTAGTGAATGGTACACTTGATGCCTCTTTGGATGCTATTTGCTTTTTTGTCCATAGATCCTAAGGCGCACATTGGCTTGGAGAACCTGTGCAGTTTCCAGCCTTTGGTTCTCTCCCAACAGTGACAGCAGCCCTCCAGCCCACACAGAGTTCTTGCTGGAGCCCCCTTCTCTTCTCAGCTGCAGCTCAGCATCAGGTAACTGAAAACATGCGCATGCACGCACGCACACGCACACACAAACAAACACACACCTTATTCACCGCATACAGGACCACAGAACCCTTACCTACAGACGCGACACACACACACACACACCTTAGTCACCGCATACAGGACCTCAGGACCCTTACCTAGAGATACGCACACACACTTCGGCTTCGGTTCCATTTCTGAATACGCATGTACTGTATGTGCACTCACAAATTCATGCACACCCTCATGTACATGTGCAGAATCTCATCTTGTCCAAATTAAGCTTTAGTCTCTCCTGCATCTTGTAGCTCTGAGGAGAGAATCCTGGCAGGCAATAATCATTTTATATTGGTAGTTTCTATGTTGGTAATTTCTGTTTTTGTTTTTTTGTTTTTTTTTTGAAGGAAGGAAAGAAAAATGTTAAAAAAAAGATCCAGAAAATATTTCTGTGTCTGCTGTTGGCAGTATCATCTACAAATGGCACATATTACACCATTTTCTGATCTATGCTATAATGTTTCCTCACCACAAACAAACCTAGAGTTGTGTTTTGTTTCATAACACATAAATCCTGCATATTTAGGCTTTAGAGTTCTTCTCTCAAGCAGAAAACACTTTGTTCCATCTTGTGATGTTGTAATGTGGTAACACAGGAAATGCTCCAGTGTGTTTTAAACTCCATACACCTTCACTAGAATCATTTGGATGATTTCAGTCCTGGAATTGACAATCACTACTGAGCTAAGGGTGAAAAGCAGCTCTTCACTTGAAAACTACCACTTCATGAGATCACCAGGTGGAACAGAGCGTTTTGAGCTTTGGAGATGTAGACAGACTAATAAACCAGGATCACTTAAACATGTATGATGAATGATGAGGTAACAACATTATAACATGGCTAAAAGCTCACAAGGGTCACTTTTGCATAATATATTAATCTTTAAGCAGTCATTTTTGGCCAGTGTCTTTGTCTTTTATAAGTTCAATACAACAAGCAACAAAGTCTACTTTTGTTATGCCAATTTAGTCCTGGTTGTTTATAGACCATGGGGAGGAATTTTAGACTATGGGGGTTCACTATAGTCTCCTGCATTAATGACTTAGACAAACTCTATTGATCCACAAGGGGAATTACTTGGACACATGAGCTCACACATCACAATAGATAATAACAACAAAGAATAGACTTTAAAGGTACACTGTGTAGCCTTTTTAGTTGGGGGTCTGTCAACAGAGCAGTGGACGGATGTGAGGGTGAAAACAGGACATGATCTGCAAAACGGCATCTTGAAAATAACTGATTAAAGATGATTCAAACATGCATGAATCACTCCAAATACATCTTCCTGAGGGTCAGTGAGAAGGGAAACGCTATAAGATGGTTAAAAGCTCTGAAAAGATGATTTTGCAGAATTGGTCTGCTTTAATGTCTTTCTTATTCTGAATAGCACTTTGAATTACTTTGTGTACGGATTGAGCTAACTTGCCTTGCCCTTGCCACACAATGAAGGTAGCACACAGAAAAATAGTGTAATACGGGCCCTTTAACTGAAATCACAATTTCAATTACCACAATTTTCAAACAGCAAAGGAATTATTACTAATAGATTCCTCTGCAACAAACAACATATTCGGTCTTTTTAAAGAGACAAATCTACCTATAGTTGAGAACAGTACGAACATGAACTAAAACAGACATTCCTGGAATTCTTGGAATAGTTTAACTGCTCATACTTAAGTCTTCCCTCAAATGTGAATGCCGCTGGAGTTGTTTACAATGTCCAAAATCCCACTTTTTATAAATATACTACAAACCTACCCTAATCTATCCTCATCACAAACATACCTGGAGCTGTGTTTTGTTTCATTCACACAGGTTTAACAGGTTCTTCTCTCAAACAGAAAACACTCACCCACACTCTGGTGGTGATATAGGAAGTGCTCCACTGTGTTTTTAAACTCCATACACCTTCACTCGAATCATTTGGATGATTTCAGCTCTGGAATTGTCAATCTCTTCTGAACTAAAGGTAAAAAGTAGCTGCTCATGTGAAAACTACTGTTTCATGACATCACAATGTGGAACAGAGCATTTTGAGCTTTGAAGATATAGACAGACTAATAATAAAGGATTACTCAAATTCATATCAGATTAATAAGTGTGTCACTGTGAATTGAGTTCTACACATTATGAATTTGGAATGGCTCTCGTTCAGAAAAAGTGACATGACAACCATTTGAATCTGATGTGTCAAAGCGTCACCACTGCGGAACATGCTGAAAAATCAAACTTAGTTAAATCCGGTTGAAAGAAAAGCACAGTCATCTTCCCTGTCCACAAATGCACAAAGTGCTTTCCTCTGCACATTTCCTCAAACAGTCCTGTAGTATTGATGCTAAAATAGGCTGAAGCACGTCTGTGGGCATCAACATGTTTGTTTTGGTTTATTTGGTTATTTGGCTTCAGCACAAACCTCAATGCTGCCCTACGATTGGTTGCCCAGCACCTGTTGGGCCCTTTGGCACCAGCGGGCGCCAGGATGGATTCTCATGAGTTTGTGAACTCAAATGCTATATTGAGAGAATCCAACTAGCAGTGCACAGTTACCTTTAAGTATCAATGAGTGGATATGTCTCATCATCATGTCAACTCAAACTTTAACCCAAAAGTCCTAAACAATAGTGGATCTCACATTTCTTGAATGATTAGAGGATAAATTTAAATGATGACAGGCCTCTGTGGTCAGCTATAGCTTTGTTAAACTTGGCTCCGCTCACTGCACATACCTGCTCATCCAGCCAATGCATGTGTTATATAATTGGGGCCATGGGCAGGGTTAAATTTGGACGGGGCTCGGAGCTCCACTCTGCACTGGTCATCAGGAATGCTGGTCTCTCGCATGGGGCACATTCTGACCCAGGGAAAGGCCAAACCAGTGACAACACAGAGGAATATAGCACCAGAAACATGGCAGAAATGCTCACCTTTAGAACAGTTAAGAAAGGATATTGGGTCTTTTAAATTTTACAGTATTGCAGGTTTATAGTATTGAATGTAGGATTATTGATATGTTGCAGCTGATGTCATCAATGGTCCATAGGGATGTGATGCTAACCGTAGGCTCTGCTCTGTCTAAGGATGTATTAGACATTGATCTGAGCTTTATTTTAACACAATCTGACCAGAAACAACTGACTTAGCTGGAACTACAACTACAACTACACTACACTAAACTACACTACAACGGGTGATCTGATTTGTACTGTTAAAGTCTCTCACATAACATTACAGTCACAAGCTAGCTTTCTATATTTAATATATTTATATAATGTATATATATTTAATATCAAATATTTAAAATAAAATGTTTGGAACTATGTAGCAAAGAAAAAAGTAGTTCATAGTTTTTTTTTCTTTTTTACTAAATAATTCCATAGAACTTCCTTCAGATATGTGATGTCTTTTGTATGTACATAAAATGTAGAAAGTAGTAATAAAATAAATAAATAAAAAACACTTAATGAATGAATGGGTGTATCCATATTTTTGACTGGGCTTGTTTAAACATACACTACCAGTCAAAAGTCTGGACACACCCTTTCACTACAACAATGAATGAATGAAAAATGAAATGGACACGCTTTATTACATAAAGAGACAATACACATTTCTTCAATACTTTACGAGGATGTGAGTCTGGTCACTGGTGAATCTCCCTGAGCTCAGATGGCCATGACTGACAGGTGGATTAGCCAATCGGAGACAAACATGGCCCATCCATATCAAAGCTGCTTACGAGGAAAAAAACAAAGGAACAATCATAGACTGTTTATATAAAAGTCCATAGCCAACCCGCTAGCTGCCACATTCCAAATAGGAAGTGAGCACGGGGGTTAGGGATGTCAACAATTAATCGACTTACGATTAACTGTCGATCAAGACGTTGGTCGAACAAAATGCATTAATTGTAATTAATCGCTAATCGCGGACACACGAACCGCGTGGTCACGAAACAAGGCAACCACGCACTGCGCTCACTCAACGGCACTCACTTCCAACGGCGCTCACTCGTGCTCAGCAGCCCCGGTGTACGCGGGGGCTGCTGAGCACAAGATTGAACCGCGGCGCTCGGAATGCGTAGTCTCAGCCCTAGCCACAAACCAGCCGCACCAAACCAGCAGCAGCACGTGGTGGTTTAATTCTGGTTTAGTCCAGGTCTAGACCTGGTCCAGGCCCAGTCCAGGTTTAGACCTGGTTTAGACCTGGTTTAGTCCACGTTTAGTCCTGGTCTAGTCTCTTAGCCAATCAGGACGCAGAACACAATGTTACACTAAAAAAAATATGTTACACTATAAAAAAAAAGGGGAAAAAAAATCTGCGATCCGCAATAGAGCGAGCGATTACTGTATTTTGTTATTCAGCATCAATACATTTGTCTGCTTTTTACTAAGGAATAATTAATTGAGGAATATACAATATAATAATACTATGATATATTTATGACTCAGTGTTATGTATACTATAGCTTATATTCTTAAAGACCCTATTCTTAAAGACCCAATAAAATTCAGGTGAAAAACACCGCTTATCAGTTAATCGTTAATCGATCGATAAGGTCAATCAACTATCAATTAATGAATTAATCGATAATTTGCATCCCTAACGGGGATACTTCAAGCTCCATCGACTCGCTACTATTCACTTTGTATTTAAAAAAAAAAAGCGTCGCCCCTCTCTCTGTAACTGCTGCTTTTCAGGTTCCTTACTTTGGTCTTAAAGTGTTCATATTAACCCGCTCTACATGATTCTGCTGTTTTTATTTCACCATTTTGTCCATAAATCTATTTTTTCCCTTTCTTTACTATGAACCTGGCTCCAAATGCATAAAAATAACAAAACAAATCCAGTGTTTTTCATAGATTTTGGGAAGACTATAGTGCCATTTTAATCATTTTATTTTATATAATATGAGAAGTGTAATTGTCATTCATTGCCTATATTTAATAGAGCTGTAACAATAACCAAAATATCATGATCAATATATCAAATTACAAGGTTTTTTTTGCTTAAAATCATTGCTATGGTCGAAAAACAGAAAGAACTACATACAAAAAAAAACATGATCACCTTTGCTCTGTTTTAATCCACTCTACATGATGAAATAAGATTTATTAAAAGAATATTAACGTTTTTACAATCTGAACCTTATTTCGCTTCCTGCAGATCCAGTGACTCATGTCTCCGCACTTCTTGCACATCCGGCGGGGCTTCCGGAGCCGTGTCTCCCCCCACACTTCACTATTAATACATTTTGTTGAAAATCTATGAAATTCTGAGTGTTTAAACGAGAGAGAAATGTGAGAAAAGGTTCATTCCAGTCTGAGAAAAGCGTATAATGTGTGTGGTGAGGCATTTACAGAATAATTGTAAAATATAAAGTTGTCCTACTTCGCGGATTTCTCTTATTGCGGGTTATTTCTTGAACCTAACCCCCGCGATAAACGAGGGATTACTGTATCGCTAAACTACAAAATCTCCGGAACTGCTCCAAATGACACCAAAGTACAATGGGTGAGTAAATGACGTTGTTTTATTAACGCAAATCAATTTGACAATTCAAATGTTGTGTTACTTTCCTTGTCAATACAGTATTAATATAACAGACATAAGATTGGATTGCAAGCACAGTGTTATTCAGCTCTAATTTGAGTTGCTTTTATATCGTTTCTAATTTCGAGACAGCAATTATATGTACATTTGATATTATCTTATTAGTACACTGATGCATACTGCCTGTTGAATCTGAATCTTCAGTGATTCTCAGCTTCTATGGAATATGTATTATCCTGGGAGGGAAATAAAATGGATTCGCTAGATATAGGCTGATTGAATGAGGTAGTATTTGCACAGTCAATGCTGCAGGAGAAGACTATGAGACAGATGAGTACCTCAGGATGGAAGGTGGCTCAAGATGGCGCTGCTCTGCTGGCAACATGGAGAAGGGCTCTGGTTGCACATCTTGTGTTTGTTTGGAATATTTACGCTAAATGTCTTTCTTTGGTGGATATACAGCACGGATTTATTGGGGGTTACTATTGGCACAATGGGGCTTATTCTGCGGTAAATTGGAGGAGAATGGGAGCAGTTGCTGTGGCGTGGCTGATCCTAGCTGGCCTAGTTACCCAGTGCACGGCGGTCGGCCAGATCAACAACAGTGGCTTGAGAACTTATAGCTGTCTGGAGCTTTTAGCCCTGCAGAACAGTGGAATACTACCAGCACCTGATAGGAAATAAAGAAGAAGAAGAAGTGACTTAATTGATCTCACACTGGAGAAATTCCTCTCTGCATTTTAACCCATCCTATATATATATACATATATTAGGAGCAGTGGGCAGCACACATTAGGGCGCCCGGGGACCATCTCCATGATCTTCTTGCTTCGGCTTGGTCAGGACCTAAGCTGGAGTACCTATGGTGCATGTTTTGGGTTGGTGGGGGAAACCGGAGTGCCCGGAGGAAACCCACCCAGACACGGGGAGAACATGCAAACTCCACACAGAAAGGCCCAGGCGACCCAGGGATCGAACCCAGACCATGCATGCAAACTCCACACAGAACACACACAGAAAGGCCTGGGCGACCCGGGGATCGAACCCGGAACCTTCTTGCAGTGAAGCAAGAGCGCTAACCACTCAGCTACCGTGCCGCCTAAAGAAATCATGGACGGACGACATATCAGAAGAGCTGAAGGGATGCTTTCTGTGCACAGACTGGGATGTCTTTCTTAGGGACGCAGGTTTAGACAGTGCCACAGAATCGATTACTGACTACATCAACTTTTGCATTGATGCTGTCACACATTCACATGTGTGAGTGAAACAAAACACAACTCCAGGTACATTATGTTTGTGATGAGGAAACAACATTATAACGTAGATCAGAAAATAGTGTCATTCTGGCCCTTTAATTATGCAAAAATAATAATTATAAAAGATTTTGTCTAATCTTAATCCAAACAGGAAAAAAAGATGAGAAGCAGACAATACAATGTGATTTGCTTCAAGAGAAAATCCTTTGTATAATAATTATCAGCTGACAAGAGGCCTAACCCACATAGAAAGTGACCTTTGACCTTTTTAAGCTTCGAGGACATCAGAGGGACTGTCAACACGACCTGGCCTTTTCGGAGCCATGCACAATGACTCTTTGACATTAGCGTAGCATATATTAACATAGCCTGTGTTACACGTGAGCATCTGATCAACTCAAATTTCAAACTCGATTTCATTACTATAGAGGAGCTGAGCAGCTCCTTCAGTAACCAACTAAGGCACCCCCAGTGCAAGAAGGAGCGTTACCGCAGATCCTTCATCCCCACCGCCATCAGACTGTACAACTCTAATATATAGGCCAGACGTGCAATATCCTCTTTTCCATGTTGATGCTTGTATTGTTATTATTATTATTATTACTATTTCCATTATTACTATTATTACTTATTATTATTACTTTTTTTTATTATTACTTACTTTATCCCATTCCTGCCTGCATGCACTTTCTTTCTTGTTCAAATGTCCTGGAGCTACTGTGGCAAGTAAATTTCTCCTGTGTGAGATCAATAAAGTCTTATCTTATCTTATTACTAAGGAATAGACTCGATACTCCTTACAGATTCTGCTACCACAAATGATAATCAAAACACTCTATAGCAGAGGTCTTCAACAGGGGGGTCGCGACCCCTAGGGGGGTCGCGGAGGTACTGCAGGGGGGTCGCGAAATCTTTTGATTTCACTTTAAAATAATAGAATTTTATATTTTATAGTGTAAAATACAGTATTAATCTGTGTATTATTTCCTTGTATTGGATGTACCATAACAGAGTAGCAATGTTTATACATGACACTAAGCTCAATTTAATATAAAACACAATTCTATGCCGTATATATAGTAGGGGGTCCCTGGCCCAGTTCGCCATCTGTTTGGGGGTCCCTGGCCTGAAAAACGTTGAAGACCCCTGCTCTATAGACAATATTAAATCATAGTACTTTCTTATAGACTTAGACAAACATTATTGCTCCACATTATTTGGATACAGCAGCTTACTCATCACAATATAATATAAAACAGAGAGTAACAAAAATAGATGGTATAGAAAAAAAGACAGCAGGAGACAGGTGTCAAATGAGACATAATTATAAAAATAAATGTATGAAGAGTCCCTCAGTCGTCCAGGTAGAATCCATGATAAAAGGAGAAATTCAATTTGTCAACTGGACAAAGTTTGTTTGGTCGAAAACGTTTCGCCGCTCATCCGAGAGGCTTCGTCAGTTCTGGTCTCGAACCAGCACTAGAACCAGAACTGACGAAGCCTGTCGGATGAGTGGCGAAACGTTTTCGACCAAACAAACTTTGTCCAGTTGACAAATTGAATTTCTCCTTTTATCAAAAATAAATGTATGTAGAATCAGTGAAAAGGAGAAATTCAATTTGTCAACTGGACAAAAATTTATTTGGTCGAATACTTTTCGCAGCTCCAGACTGTCCACCAGCATCTGACCAGAACTGAAAAAGCAGCATGGATGAGCTGCCAAACATATTCGATCAAATAAACTTTTGTCCAGTTGACAAATTGAATTTCTCCTTTTGCCATAGATTCTACCTGAATGACTGAGGGATTCTACACACATCTTGTAAAGGTCTGCTACGCGACATATAAACAAACAGCGCTCTATGATGACATCATTGGGCCGTTTGGTTGTGCAGGTGTGACTGCGGCCAAAGAACCCACAGCAACTGTGCTTGAGCACAGCACGGTTCAAAAGTCCTAGTGTGAGTGCGTCCCCAGTACAGCAGGCATTTGGACAGAGAAACAGTTGCGCTTAACTGCAGATTACTGCACGTCCAACACTGAAAAGAATTACCTCAGGGTCACAGCACATTATTTCACCCACAGTGGGAACTTCAGTCACTTTGACTCTTATAAAGACAGAAGAGAAGGACTTCACACTCACGTCATGAAAGTGGAACATGAGCATGAAACATCCAACACAAAGTTGTTTCAATTTGCAATAAAAAAAATTGCACAAACAAGCCTATCCACTTTTCTATGTTGATAAGAGTACTAAAAATGACGATTCAAGGGATAAAAATGTGCGATTAATTGCAAATTAACTATGACATTCATGAGATTAATCGCAAATAAATATTTTAATTAATTGACAGCAGTATTTTTTTTTTAAAACTAAAAAGTACTGTTCAGTTGGTGGGCGAATAATTTTGTACAAGAAAACGTCCCCCTATTATGGCTATGGTTATTGCAGAAAATGGGTGAGAGGCTCTTGCACTTTGTATAACCTTTAAGTCCTCCACAATTCCGTAGTAATTATAATAAAAGGACTGCAAGAGCAGATACTTGGGAAAAATGAAAAATACTCAGACATCTCACTCAACGTAAAATTAGCCTGCACAAAAGGGCTGGAGTAGAGATGAAGCAATGCAGTCCATAGTGGGGCCCTCATTTGTAGAAAAAAAAAAGCTACAGCAAATTCTGATTTCAAATTTGTGTTAACCAATGAAAAAGCTAAATTCTACTTTTATACTTTTCTACAACTCCACATTAGGCTACACAATATATATCCCCAAAAATTGCAAATTGCAAAGACTGTAATTATTTCAAAAAGATAACAAAATGTCCTTTGCGAAGAAGTGCTCCACTGTGTTTTTAAACTCCATACACCTTCACAAGAATCATTTGGATAATTTCAGCCCTGGAATTGACAATCTCTGCTAAACAAAATATAAAACATGGTGTTGTAACATGGCTTAAAGCTCACAAGAGTCATAGGACCTCCCATCTCTAGTGACAAACGTGGATACTACATAGGAGTTGGGGTGTAGTATTAGTCACCAACTGTAATAAAACTAAAATGCTGAATGCAGCATTTTAGTTTTTCATATCACTTCCTTCTTTCTCAAATTGAATTCTATAAATATTTGGGAGCAGCAGCAAAACTGGACCATAAATACACAGAAGAGGAAGGACCAGGGCACTTTAGGTTAAGTGACATGTACAGGAGCATTAATCACAAAAAATAAAAAAATGCTTTGTACCAGACTTTAGCTCTCGGAGCTAATTTCCATCTGCAGTCCCTGAGACATTACAAACAACTGCTATAATAAAATACTAAATTCTACTACAACAACTACAACAACGACAACGACTACGACTACAACTACGACTACTACTACTACTACTACTTTTCAACCTGGACACAGCTTTAGAACCCACCACAGTAAAGCTAAGAATAACTAGCATGCTAACCACATACTTGCTGACTACTGGACAATAGAATTAATTAAATAGTTATAATTTTAAAGAAAGGCAGTAAGCCTATATCTGTACTGGAGCAAGTCCAATTTTGCCAAACACATGGTGAAAAACAGGATACAGGCCCTTTAATAATAAGATAAGATACGAACATTATGACATTAACCACACACATCAATCACTCTAAGATAATGTGGACAAAGCGTCTTGCCCAATGACACAACCACAGAATGCAGTGCTTACAACTTGCAACACAGCGGCACGACAGTCAAAATTTTCAGCTGGATCAAAACATGAGAATGCAGGACCACCACAGAGCGGTTAGGGGGGTCTTTTGTACAATAATTTCTGTAGGAGTAGAATTTAAGAGGCTTAATAAATGGATTTTAATGGGTTTTGTATCAGCAAAAGGAAATGAACGTGTAATCTGGTCATCTCTGATCCTATGAGAGGAGAGCATGGCCTAAATGCATAGACTATAGATTTCGAAATACATTTTTCTTGGAGTCAAAAGGGTATTAAAAAGGGGATTGCAAAATCTTTAAGTTGAGCAATTCCAGATGTTAACAGATGAAGTATAGGACCATTTTGAAAGAATGTGGCAATGGGATTTTATTATAGTATAGGGAAAAACACACAAACATCTCTCTCTATCTCTTCTTCATGGGGCCTGTTAGCGGTTAGTCAGCTTTAATTGGACATTTTGTACATAAAAATAATGGCATGGGCTCATGCTGCTTTGAAAATGCCATACAATCACATGCAACATCATATACATGTTAAAATATAACATGAAAAAAGAACTAGGTAATCTTAAGCTGCTTGCAGTGGTCCAAAGTAAATAGTCACTTACCTAATGCATTCCTATGAGGGGCCGGTCACATACATACAGTATATTCTCACTCTCATATAGATTGTGCAGTAACGATAGGAGGAGACCGGCGACTCCAAGTAGAAGTCTTCAGGAAGCCCACTCACACAGACAAATACCTGCTTTTTGATTCACACCACCCACTGCAGCACAAATTGGGAGTTATTCGGACATTACAACACAGGACCCAAGTGGTTCCTACAAGCACAGAGGGTAAGGAGAAAGAAGAACAACATGTGCAGGAAGCCCTCTCTGTTTGCGGATATCCTAAATGGGCTTTCTACAAAACCAAGAGAGACAAGGACAAGAAACAAGACAACAGAGAATCAGAACCCAGGAGGAAAGGGGTAGCGATTCCTTACCTGGCCGGCGTTTCTGAAAAACTACAGAGGATTTTCAGACAATATGAAATCCCAGTTTATTTCAAACCCACAAACACTTTAAGACAAAAACTAGCCCACCCAAAGGACAAAACACCGAGCCACAAATAAAGCAATGTGGTCTACTCCATTCAGTGTAGTGAAGACTGCAGTGAGCGCTACATTGGAGAAACAAAACAGCCACTTCACAAGAGGATGTACCAACACAGACGGGAGAGCCAGAGTGGACCGTCATCTGCCGTACATCTTCACCTAGAAGCCACGGGCCATTCTTTTGAGGACAGTGAGGTTCAGATCTTAGCCAGGGAAAAGAATTGGTTTGAGAGGGGAGTTAAAGAGGCTATTTTTGTCAAAAAAGAGAATCCTTCTTTAAACAGAAATGGTGGAGTCAGACATAATTTGTCTCCCATATATAATTCCATTCTCAAACCAAAATCAAAACAAACAAAGGAAACAATAGGGCTAGCCAGATCAGGTCCAGAGGTGTGAAAACAGCCATTAGGGTTTGAATGGGTATGCTAAACTAGACGCCAGAGAGAAACTGAAAACAAAAGACAGAAACTCAAAATAAAGAGGTGGGATAGTTTCAGAATAATTTCAGTGTAGTTAGCTTCTCCCTGCAGCTAGATATAAGCAGTGTCTATCAGCACTCTAACCAGAACTGACGAAGCACCTCGGATGAGTTTGTCCAATTGACAAATTAAATTTCTCCTTTTATCACTCTCAAATACATACATTCTCCTCTCACATACATATATTCTCACTTGCACGAGCTAAAGTATATATGTATGTGTGAGCTTAAGTATATATGTGTGTGAGCTAAAGTATATATGTATGTGAGAGGTAAAGTATGGTTGAAACGGAAGCTAGTTTGGTGGAAATGGAAGCCAAGGCATTTATCAGGCTGTGATTGGCTGAAAAGGTTCTGATTCAAATGGGACCGGAGAATTGTAACTCCTACGGTATTTTGGATGAGCGCGAGGCGGGTGCACTAAAGCCGTGTCCCAGTTCGAGGGCTGCAGGCTCCGTTAGCTACGCTTTTAATTTTAGGAAATCATTACTAACTCAACTGTAAATGTAAAATACAGCCACAAACCACAAAACTGTCAAATAAGTTTTATTTTAAACTGCGTGAACCTCGGAGCTTTGAGGGAAAGGTTTAGCTAGTGCTAACTCGATGAAAAGTCAGCTCAAACTTTCTTATTTGGACAGATGTCCATCAAACACTAATAATATTTTTACTATCAGGGTAAAAAGACTACAGAGGCATTAATGAAGCTACGAGGACGAAACGCCTCGTTTTCACGGACAGGGGACTAAACACTTGGCCAGTGTAGCTTGTATGATAAAACCCACATTATTTCATGCATTAAACTTAAAGACACAGTTTGACTATATCAAAGTTTATTTTTACTTGTAAATAACGTAATATAAGCCTCCATTGTATGCATTTAATTCTGGGAATACATTACCTGCTTTTTACAATCTGTGCATGTTCGCAAAGTGAAGAGTAAATACCACTGCCTGGACAGGTCAGTTTTAAGATGGACATTAGGCTCATTTAACAGGTGCAGACACTGGTGTAGATACTAGACACCTGTGTCTGTTATGTTCATCACATCTAATATAACAATGAGAAAACTGTTTGAAATGTTTTATATGAATTTTCTTTTCTCATCTGCAGCCTCCTATATGAGGACACAACACTGCTGGGGCCACAGAACTGTTGGCTGAGGAGATGCTCATGGGTCATGAAATGGGTCAAATGCAGAAGACAAGGTAAAGCTAACACTACCCTGGAGGTGTGCTGACCCAGACTTCTGCCACTGATTAGGTATGGGGCATGTGGCATTGAAAACTCCAGTAATAATAAGGGCTGCAAATTAATCATGCTCATATTGAAATCATTATTAAAATAGTGAAAATATACTTATTACTCATTACTCATTACTCATATTACTCATTACTCATTGATTACTCATTACTCATTGATTTATTTAAACTGATGTACATGCACTGTGAACCTAATTTTCCTGTAATAGTTTTGTAGTTTTCTTAATGTGTGTGTCATTATGTTTTTACATTGCAGGACAGGACTTTGAACCAATCAGACATCAGAAACATTTTGCTCTTCCTTCTCCAGAAGACAAGAGATGCAGCTTACTGAGTGGCCCAAGTACATTGGGTCATGTCTCCACTGTTTTGTGTCCAGACTCACTGAGGAGGAGGTCCAGATTCACTGAGGAGGAGGTCCAGACTGCATTAGAACTGTGGAGTCTGTAGCCGTTTCCCAATTCAGCGAGTGCACAGTTCGGCGCATGGTTGGAAGGGGATGTGCGTCACATCCGGCGCGACAACTGCTGTCCCATTTCGTTTTTGTCCCATGCACAGTTAACACGCGGTCCGGACACCCATGGAAATCGGGGCGTGGACCAAGCGTGCAAACATGCATGCTTCGCCCCAGCATGCACAGCGCGGCAGGATATATGACTACAAAGATGGACTCGCCAGCAACATCGCGATGTGACAGTTGCGACTTCACTATCAAATGTAAGTACTGGTTCACCTCACCTACAATTATGCTAGGTGAAACTCTTCATAAACTACTCGTACGCTAAACATGTGTGACGGTAGCCGTAACGGCACCTGTATTACCGTTCACATGCTTTTTCCCTTACACTTCTATATTTCCTTTGCTGTTGTAATGCTGGATATTCTATAGTATAACCATGTCCCAATTTGAAGTATTACTAGTAGTAATAGAATAATATTTTTGTCTTTAGGGAACAAGGAGCAGACCACCTGTCTCATGGAGCTGAGACGGGACCTGTTCCATTTCGCAGACGCCCATGTGATCCACGGACTACACTAACGGCTGAGCGAGTATGCACCGCCTCGACTGCGGGCTGAGACCACGCTCCGAACCGTGCACTCGCTGAATTGGGAAACGGCTTGTGGTTGCATCAGAGTTCAAAGTCAATTTTATTGTCAAAAACCATATGTACAGGCTGCACACACAGGATTTGAAATTGCAGCACTCCCTAGGCCCACAGTGAACATAAATCATCTTATAAACAAGACAATAACAATAAACAAGACAAGACGATAAACACAATGACTAAAACATCACATATACCCACAGCAAATATGATGTCTGCATCAGGCCTCCCTCCTGCACATTTTGTCTGTTGCTGTCCATAATGTGTCCTAATAGAGATGTGAGACTCTCATGTCTCTCCAAGCAAAAACAAACTGCAGCTCGTATCTCGTAGCTTGTAGCGTTTGCGCTTCTCTGGGCGTGATTTCCAAAGACAGGGGCTGGACATCCAGACAGAGGGGGTGTAAACCTTTCCCGAGTGTGACGTCAGAAAATTCCCTTGTCCAAAATCGCCCGATTGGGCTGTCTTTTTTTCAAACGCGGAAAAGGATCGCAATTGCTCAGTTTACACATGTTGCAACTTTTAGCCATGGGGGGGGGCTAAACAGGGTAGGGGAGATCACAAAAACCTCAGAAAGTGAAAATTTCATGCCATGGGACCTTTAACAAGTCAAATTGTAGACAGTACTCCCCATTTGCCATGGAAACTGGACTTCAAGGTGGCAGCTACGATTCAACTTTAACTTTGCTGTTGTTTATTTTGCTATTCTAATCCCTTTATTTTACAGACAATTCGTTCGATTCTAACAATAACAGATGTTCTGTAGTGCACAAGGATGAAAATACTCAAGTGTCAACAGCTTACTGTCCAACTGGTTTAGTGCTGGTTTATTCTTGGTTTATTCCTGCTTTAGTCCTGCTTTAGTCCTGATTTAGTCCAGGTTTAGTCCAGGTTTAGTCCAGGTTTAGTCCGGGTTTAGTCCGAGTTTAGTTTACAGAGAAAAACAGGCATTCTGACTGTGAGCGAAGGTTGCCTCTCCACAAATCTGACCTGTATCTTTGTCTGGTTTAGTCTATATGATGATAGAACGGTTTAATGCCATACTATGAGACATTCCAGACAAAGCAATAACATCTCTACGGAGAAAAGCATTTGACGGACCCTACGCCAGTAAAGTTGCACAGCACCCCTTTAAAGGCATTACCCATGATACCATCAATGGGCCCTGGGGTATTTACCATTTATATGTTTTCTCTTTGTTATTATATTATATTGTAATGTGTGAGCTACTGTGTCCAAATAATTTCTCTTGTGGATCAATAAAGTTTGTCTAAAATGCTTGTCATACTTTTGTTCGTGGTCATCTTCCTCCATAGACACAGAGGAACTTTTAACCAATAAAAGCACCATTACTACCCTGGATCTTAGTTTGGTCCTGGTTTAGTTGGTGATGGTAACTAACAAGGGATGGAAGCTAACAACAATTAGCATGCAAACGAGAACTTCCTGAGGATCGGACAATAAAATGTTTTCTAATTAGCACGCAGCGGACATACAGTATTTTGACAAGAGCTGACACGTTCTGGTCAGATACATGGGAAAAATCAGGTACTTTAATCAGGGCCTTTAATACAGACACCATGACAGTTAGAAAATTTACTGTTCTTTGATCCGTATTTAGCTTGTTTGTTAAAGAACTTGAAATCTTACACCCTTGGCTTGCTCTGATTCTGCATAGTATGTTTTATTGCACTGGTCAGAAATAGTGAGCAGACGGCGCTATCTTTAAACATAGAACAGGTTCAGTTACTGCCATGTCATGCTGATTCATACAGTGTCAATGTCTACTGAACTTTGAGAAGTGAGAGCACTCAAAGAAGAGCATTTACAAAACTGCAGGTCAGGTGGGGTCCCTGGTTTGGTCCTGGTTTTGATCTGATTTAGTCCTGATTTAGTCCTAGTTTAGCCTTGATTTAGTGCTGATTTAGACCTGATTCAGTAATGGTTAAGTCCTGGTTAGGTCTCAGTTTGGTCCCGGTCAGTCCTGGTTTAGACCCAAATTTGCACAGCCCTTATGGAATATTCCAAGTCTGCAGTGGTCAGTGAGGTGCAACTGGGTTTAGTCCTGGTTGTGTTCCTGCTTCGATTCTGATTTAGTTAGGTTTGCTTCTGGTTTAGACCCAATTCATTCTTGGTTTAGCACGGGCAATTCTGCAGTGGTCAGTATGAGTTTTGATTCTGGTTCAGTCCGGGTTTATTCCTGGTTTAATCCTAGCTTGGTCCTGATTCAGTCATGGTTTAGTCCTGGCTCAGTCCTGGCTTATTTATTTTTGGCTTCGTCTTGATTCAGTTCTGGTTCAGTCGTTTTTCTCCAGTAACCCTGAGCTCTGGGAATGAGAGTTACCTGTAGCATTAGTTCTGTGGTTATTTGCTGATATGTGAACAAATGGCTTCTTTTAGTCTGACAGCACCAGTAGTAGATCAAGATTCAAGATTGTTTATTTGTCATATGCAGAATCAACACAAGGTCAACAATGCAATGAAATGCTTAGGATCAGTAGAACCGTTGACTCGCTAAGATAGTCAGAAGTACTAATAACATGCAATAATAGTACATGGTAAAAACGTGTTGCAAAAGTGCAGGGGAAGAAGTAAACAATATAATAAAAATATGTAATAAAATGAAATAAAAAATACAAATACAAAGGTGCAGGTAGGTAATAGGTAATAAGGTGTAAGTAGAGTATTTCACAGTAGAAAGTATTTCACAGATTGCACATAATATGGTGTAGTAGAAGTATTGCATGTGGATTTCATATTGCACATAGTATGGTATAAATATTGCACATAGGTAATTGCACAGATTATTGCACAGGTAACAGTAGTTTACAGTAAGGTAGTGACAAACATGATACATTCATATTATGCAGAATGAAAAGTAGTTTAGTGCAGTATTATTGAGAGTTCAGTATTATTTAGAGTATTATCCAGAGTTCAGTAGCCTGACAGTTTGGGGGTAATAGCTGTCTTTGATTCTTTTTGTGCGTCTTTTTGTCCGTGCTGGCAGGCTCCTGTATCGTCAATGCATTTAAGCATATCTGACTGTAACATACATTTTCTCTGTAAAAAATTGTGAGATTTGGTGTATTTTTGATGTAATACGAAAACATAAAATCTGCAAATACTTCTATGGCTAATCATTGCTTCATTCTGTTATTTATTTTTTGCAGCTCAGGCCTTTTGATGAGATTGTATATTTTAAAAATGTCTCCTAGGATTTTGTTATTGTGTCAGTGGAATGAAGTAATTTCAATATTATAATTTATTGCTATATGTTATTGTGGCCTACATACTCACAATTTACATCAGATGCCACTGTTGTATAATATGTAATATTATTGCCCAGCCCACTGCAGACTTCACAAAAGAATTTTCTTAACCCATTTACCTGCATGATATTTGGGTTTTGATTTCATTATTGATTTTTGAGGCTGTAACTAAATTCACCTGAGAAAGTCTATTTTATGTTGCTAATGATTAAATTCCTATTAACTGCATTAGATCTACGGCCTGGTTTGTACTTTCAGTCACGCACAGTTAATCCCCCGCAGAGGAGAGGGAGAAGGAGAGGAAGAAGAGGGGAGGAGGAAGAGAAGGAAGAGGGGAAGGGGGACATAAGTTATTACGGGGAACAAAAATAAGGGATATGTACTATTTCAACATTTAAAAACTGTTGGAAAGATGCACCAAGGGTAGTCGCATTATTTGATGCAAGGTTTTGTGTGAAAACATCCAACCCACATATTCTGTTCTGTAAAAAAACACTGCACAAAGCATCTGTATTTGTAGACTTAGACAAACTTTATTGATCCACAAGGGAAATTGTTTTGGGTATGGTAGCTCACTCATCAAATATAATATATAACATAGAACAGAGGGTAAAAATAAAAATAAAAATAGATGGAATAGCAACCAAAGAGCAATAGACCCGTGTCAAATGAGACATAACTATATACATAAAAATAATGATAAATAAAATGTATATGTACAAATCAGATTTCAATAGAAAAGTAGTAGTCAAATATAAAATACAATATCAAATAAGATGTACAATACCAGCTGTATACAGTTGTAGAGAGTGTTGTATTATCTGTTACAAAAGTAAGTTGTAAAAGTATACAGACAGAAACTACTGCAAAATACAATACAATTCCTCTTAAAGGGATATGCCACCCCCAGGTCAAATTTGGGCATCTCCCCACAGTCCAGAGACTAAAATAAGTGATGGAAAGCGTTTTCCTGCTCACCCAGCCATTGTCCGAGTCTGTCGCCACTGACCGCCGCGGTATCTGCAGCTACTCCGCCTTAGACTGGAGTCTAACGTCGCCAGAGAAAGATTTCGGCCAAAAGGAATTAATTTGCTCGATGCTTTTCCCAATTACTTTCTGTGTAGTGCGCATTCATATCGAGTGCAAATAAATGTGCAAATCAACACGGAGAGCTTGCCTTGGTCATTTTGGGTGGGAACTATTTTTCAGTGCGGAAGGACATGGCCGAATCACACAGCACGCTGCCAGGGGAATCCCAGTTACGCACCGGGAAGGGAGTTCCCCTGTTGCACAACGTGGTGCTTGATTCGGCCATGTTCTTCCGCACTGAAAAATAGTTCCCACCCAAAATGACCAAGGCAAGCTCTCCGTGTTGATTTGCACATTTATTTGCACTCGATATGAATGCGCACTACACAGAAAGTAATTGGGAAAAGCATCGAGCAAATTAATTCCTTTTGGCCGAAATCTTTCTCTGGCGACGTTAGCCTCCAGTCTAAGGCGGAGGAGCAGCAGCTCGCACGGCGGTCAGTGGCGACAGACTCGGACAATGGCTGGGTGAGCAGGAAAACGCTTTTCATCACTTGTTTTAGTCTCTGGACTGTGGGGAGATGCCCAAATTTGACCTGGGGGTGGCATATCCCTTTAAGAGAGCATTGAAAGTTTTAGCTCTTAATTAAGGTGCACAATGGGACTTTTCTAAGCTGCTTGTCTCTACTGAGATGTTATACAGTAGCTTTGCCTGGAATGTTCCACAGTCTGGCACAGAGTTGTCAAAAGTATCAAAAATCAGGTAATTGATATCAAAACTACATGCTTATTTGAGTAGGTATCAATACTAAAAACTCACATCTACAGGACAGAAATGAAACTTTCCTGAATAGTTTTAGAATGAGCTTGAGCTGCATCAGAACAAGTATAAGAGCACATAGACTAGTATACACCCATGGACCACTGTGGAACCTACCTGGACCACCAAGGGATTACACAGATATAACACCACATGGGAATAGAAAAGAAAGTACTATGATTTAATGTTGAAAACCACATTCTTTTGTCCAAATTATGTACATTTTTAGTCATATTTTTCCTCTAAAAACTGCAGTTTATCACATTCTTTTCTCATATCGGTCAATACCGCACTTCAATGTAACTTTATTTTGTCTCATTAAAAACGTTTAAAAATGGCTTCCATCATGAATTTCCTTCACATAAACAATACACACTTTTAATCATTACCATTTAACCCGGATAATCAAAACTCTCCGACCAAAGTCTGCTCCAAAACCTTGCTTTTACTGACAAACGATTGCGGACCTCTCTATTAAAACAGACCCTTGAAGCTGATCACGATTATAAACAGCTGGATTTTTCTGGGTCCTGATTCAAATGTGATTCACAGGGCAGCCTTAACTGAACCTATTTGCAACGTGACCCTCTTGTCTCTTGCGCCTGTTGGGGTCAAAGGTCAAATAGCTGTAGTTTCTCACTCACCCCTCCCCCATCACACCACTGCCGCATACCTTTCAACTCAACGCTATGCCAACATAAACCATAGTGGCAATCATTTTAAACGTGCACTGTGTAACTTTTCTGGAGGAGGGTTCGCTATCTGCTTGTCCCTATGGAGTTTTCTTACTTTGTCTGGAATGTTCCACAGTATGGCATTAAACATATCTATTTACCATTTATTTAAAAGTCCTATATTATGCAAAATTGACTCTTGTGAGCTTTCAGTCATGTTATAATGTTACCGCATCAAAAACACACCTGGAGTTGTGTTTTGGTTCATTCACACATTTGAGGAACCCTTTATTATTAGTCTGTCTACATCTCCAAAGCTCACCTTGTGACGTCATGTAGTGGTAGTTTTCAAGTTAACAGCTCCTTTAACCTTTTGTTCAGTAGAGATTGACATTTCCAGAGCTGAAATCATCCAAATGATTCTAGTGAGGGTGCATGGAGTTTAAAAGCACAGTGGAGCACTTCCTGTATTACCACATTACATCAGAAGGTGGAAGTGTTTTCATTTTGAGAGAAGACCTCAGCCTAAATATGCAGGATTTTTGAGTGTTAAACATGTGAATGAAAGAAAACTCCAGGTCTGTTTGTGACAAGGAAACAACATTATAACATAGATCAGAAAATAGTGTAATATGGGCTCTTTAATGCACAATATTGATTACAGCAGAAAACAAAAGATCTGCATATATTTGACCATGCTGTACCCTCTGAACATGACCCTCCCAGGTGTGCCCACATACCACCCCCTCCACTCCACCCCCTATGCCTGGTAACACTCACAGGGGCAAAGAGGGGGGCATGTTTCACTACGGAACCACTTTTCAACACTGTGTACTTCTCTATGAATAATGCATTTTAGTCTGGCTGTGAACTCTACCGGCTTATCTCACATTGAGTCATTGTTTAGGTAATACCGTATAATGAGGATAATGCCGTGCTTCTGTAAATGGAGCAAACAGGCACCCTCTGTGGGGTCTCTGGTAAATATGAAATGAAATGGCTGGATTTTGGCTTGCAGGGTTAATCGCTATCTAATGGAAATTACGTTTTGAATTGTGTTTTTTATGATTTTACAAGTCTAGATTAAAGGGCCTATATTATTATGCTATTTTCTGATCTATGTTATAATATTGTTTTGTCATCAAAGCCAGGTCTGGACTGGGACAAAAAGTGGCCCTGGCATTTTTGGCTTAGACCAGCCCCTCATAATTAGTCCTGGTTCAAGCCTGTTTTAGACCTGATTAGTCCTGGTTTAGTCCTGGTTCAGACCTGGTTTAGTCCTGGTTTAGTCCTGGTTCAGACCTGGTTTAGTCCTGGTTCAGACCTGGTTTAGTCTTGGTTCAGACCTGATGTAGTCCTGGTTTAGTCCTGGTTCAATCCTGATTTAGTCCTGGTTCAGACCTGGTTCAATCCTGATTTAGTCCTGGGGTTTAGTCCTGGTTCAGACATGATGTAGTCCTGGTTTAGTCCTGGTTCAGACCTGGTTTAGTCCTGGTTCAATCCTGATGTAGTCCTGGTTTAGTCCTGGTTTAGACCTGGTTTAGTCCTGGTTCAATCCTGATTTAGTCCTGGTTTAGTCCTGGTTCAGACCTGGTTTAGTCCTGGTTCAAACCTGATTTAGTCCTGGGGTTTAGTTCTGGTTCAGACCTGATGTAGTAATGGTTTAGTCCTGGTTCAGACCTGGTTTAGTCCTGGTTCAATCCTGATTTAGTCCTGGGGTTTAGTCCTGGTTCAGACCTGGTTTAGTCCTGGTTTAGACCTGGTTCAGACCTGGTTTAGTCTTGGTTCAGACCTGATGTAGTCCTGGTTTAGTCCTGGTTCAATCCTGATTTAGTCCTGGTTTAGTCCTGGTTTAGTCCTGGTTCAGACCTGGTTTAGTCCTGGTTCAATCCTGATTTAGTCCTGGGGTTTAGTCCTGGTTCAGACATGATGTAGTCCTGGTTTAGTCCTGGTTCAGACCTGGTTTAGTCCTGGTTCAATCCTGATTTAGTCCTGGGGTTTAGTCCTGGTTCAGACCTGGTTTAGTCCTGGTTCAGACCTGGTTCAGACCTGGTTTAGTCTTGGTTCAGACCTGATGTAGTCCTGGTTTAGTCCTGGTTCAATCCTGATTTAGTCCTGGTTCAAACCTGATTTAGTCCTGGGGTTTAGTCCTGGTTCAGACCTGATGTAGTCCTGGTTTAGTCCTGGTTCAGACCTGGTTTAGTCCTGGTTCAATCCTGATTTAGTCCTGGGGTTTAGTCCTGGTTCAGACATGATGTAGTCCTGGTTTAGTCCTGGTTCAGACCTGGTTTAGTCCTGGTTCAACCCTGATTTAGTCCTGGGGTTTAGTCCTGGTTCAGACCTGATATAATCCTGGTTTAGTCCTGGTTCAGACCCGGTTTAGTCCTGGTTCAATCCTGATTTAGTCCTGGGGTTTAGTCCTGGTTCAGACATGATGTAGTCCTGGTTTAGTCCTGGTTCAGTCCTAAATTGTGGGCCGGTCTCTAAGTAAAAAAAAAAAAGAAGGGCATCGGCCCCTAGGACTGTCGGCCCACCGGGAAAATGCCCGGTATGCCCAATTACCAGTCCAGGCCTGGTCAAAGCATACCTGGAGTTGTGTTGTGCATTGCATATTTAAGATGTATTCTTCTCTTAAACAAAACACACTCTGTTCGACCTTGTTTTTGTTTTTGTTTTTTTTTTCTTTTATTATTTAAGTTACATATCCTCAAAACCACAATACATTCGCAAAGTACTCAGAAGACACAACGGGGGATGTGGCCACGGAACAAACGCCACTGGGTATAAGGGCCAAGCAAGGGCGGAGGGGGGCAGAGGTCAGAAGTCCAACCGAGGGGAACCGGTTCGGGAGACGGAGAAAAGAGTATTGTCTGGGGTGAAGGTGCTGCGGAACTCCGCTTCTCTTGCGGAGTGGAGATGGTGAACTTGGGCTCTAAGAAGCGCTGTGAAGAGGTCATGTGGTAATACAGGACGTGCTCCATTGTGTTTTTAAACTCCACACACCTTCACTAGAATCATTTGGATGATTTCAGCTCTGGAATTGAGAATTTGTACTGAACAAAAGCTAGCTGCTTTCTTAAAAATTACCACTTCACGATATCACAAGGTGGAACAGAGCATTTTGAGCTTTGGAAATGTAGACAAACTCATGAACCAAGATTATTCAAACGTGTGTGAATGAAATAAAACACAACTGTATGTTTTTGAGGCATTCAACACTGACTTCAACTAGAGCTGGGCGATATGACCTAAAAAAATCTCCAATTTAAAGATCCCATGACATGGTACTTCTTGATGCTTTTATATGGCTCCTTAATGGTTCCCTAATACTGTAAATGAATCCTTCTTCAAAATCAACACTCAGTGCATGAGAAAGAGAGATAAGATGAGAAAGAGTCATAAATGTAACTCTGGAACACTCCATTATGGGCGTTGTTGCTTGAATGCAAATGAGGAGGACAGAGATGGCCTATAGTAGGGGGTGGGGGCGTGGCCAAGCTCTCCGCTCCGCTCTGTGACCCACTTCCGTGTTTTTGCACGGGTGAGGGATGAGAAGCCTTCCATTGAAAAATAAACACATTTCCACAGAAAATAAAATTAAACCACTGCTGTTTCAGATATCCACAGGCTCAGATAAAGGACTTCCAAGCCTAGAAACACTCGCAAGTTCCTCCAGGCAAATAAAAAATGTATTTCGCATTGCGTAGGTCCTCCGCAGTCCAAACTCTCTGGGCGTGATTTACAGAGACGCCGAGTAGAGACAGACGGGGAACTGCATTTGCATTTCATTTTTCGAGCTGACGTCAATAAGTTTCCTTGTTCAAAATCGCCCGTTTGAGCTCTGATTTTTTCTAATGCAGAAAAGGATTGCAAATGCTCAGTTTAGACATTTCGCAACTTTTAACCATGGGAGGGGGCCCTAAACAGGGTAGGGGAGCTCACATTAACGTTCAAAAACCTCAGAAAGTGAAAATGTCATGCCATGGGACCTTTAAAAAAAAAAAAAAAATCCGATTTCCGATTTTTCTGGATTTTTCTCTGCCCTACTCAAAAACAAATAACAGATGACAGACAAATGGCTCAAAACAATGCAACGTTCATTTATAAAACAAATACATTACACCTAGCATCAATTAAGCTGTTATTGTTTTTAAAAAAATATCACAGTTATATAAATATCTTTCTTTTATAAAGAAGCATTTTATGGAGCTAAATTATTCCCTGATTGTGGGAAAGGTGGACTGGAGTGGGTAGTGTTTTAGTTTTTCCTCGAGTGATGCAGAAAAGCCACTGTCTGTGTTCATGTATGTTAGCTTGTGCAGTCTGTATACAGCTGTGGCAACACAAGAAAAATATTTGCGGCTTGATAGCACATACTTCGGGTCCAAAACTTTCACCATGTTAAAGAATTTCCACAGTATATATGGGCCATGTCTTTTACAACATACATCATGTTTTTGGTAAAACATACAACAGCGTGTGTGATTGCCTTCCGTCGTGGGCCATGCTTATCATACTGCAAACAGTTCGAAAATGTTTTAGGGACTGGACGGTGGCTATTTTCATTCCGTTCGGACCTGTACTTCTCCCATTCCGCTGCGTGCAACAGCTTTCGGCGCTAGGATCTGTCGTGCTGCAACAGCCTTTGAAAAAACCTTACAGCGAGCACTCGTTTATTTTCTAAGTCCGACGCAAGAAAACCGAACCAGTTCCATATAACAGATGTAGCAACACCTTTGTTTGGTACAAGCTCTGGCTTTCCCTCACTCGCTAGCCGTGCTAGCTCGTACAATGTTTGGGTACGCCCCGCTAACTTACCCGTGTTAAACGTGGCCGCATTAGTTCCGCTCGCATGTAAAAAATAAGTTTAAAAAATCTATTTTCATAAAAACACATCGTCTTGAACTGTAAAGTCGAATTAATCGATTTAATCGATAAATCGCGCAGGTCTAACTTCAACACTCAACCAACACACAAGAATCCAGTTTGTGTAATACAGCAATGAAATGAAAATTGCAATTTGAATGGTCGCAATTAACAAGCCATGAATAGCTTTCAGTCATGGTTGTTTGACTCAGTCCACGTTATGGAGTAAGGCATGCTGGGAAATAATAAAAGTTATTGCAATATGCTAATTACGGCCATCAAAATAGCAATTATGGTTTGATTATGCTAGCAGCCCTATGTGTCTATCCAAAAGAAATATGTACTACAGGAAAAAAACAAAACATATCATTATGTAATATATAACAAGCTGAGATGAATTGCAATGGAATCACAATTTGAATGGACACAATTAGCAAATAGTAAAGGAAACTAATTCCTACACAAAATATACCCATAATTCTCCATAAAACTGTTAACCCTGTAGTTCAGATCTGTATGAACATGATCTGAAATGTGATTTTTGTATTGTATTTATATTGCAACTCTCCAGGATGCACTTAAAGGTGCACTGTGTAACTTTCTGGTGGAGGATCCGTAAACGCTTTTCTCCATAGAGATGTTATTGCTTAGCCTGGAATGTTTCACAGTATGGCATTAAACCTTTTTATCATCATGGAGACGAAACCAGACCAAGTTACAGGTCAGATCTGTGGAGAACCAACCCCGTTCACAGTCAGAATGCCTGTTTTTCTAGATATTTTTGAGCTATAAAACCAATTCGAAAAAATATAATGTGGATCTGTTAACTGTGGAACATTCCAGGCAGAGCAATGTCATCTCCATAAAACAAGCAGGTGAATTTTTAACAGTAGTGTATGATTAAAGCATAAATTGCAAAACATAAAAACAATTGCGATGTTTGTCAGAATGGACTGCCGTATTTGACTTGTACTTTATAGGAGTATATGTAGACTTAAATTGCCTCTTTTGAGGCAATTTGTGTTGCTCAACAGGCTGATGTTAACGAATGTGTGCAGGTTTTCTCATGGCACTTTCAGTTTAAAACTGGCTCTTTCTGGGCCTTTGTTTCCTTTGTGCATCTGGCTTTTAGTGGATAATAGCTGATGATTACAAATGACTAAAACGCTTCAAATTATTCAAGGTGGACCTGGTATTTTTGAAGAATCTTTCTATATTCCACTTTTGTTTAAAAAAAAAAAAAAAATTGGGTATGAAAAAATTATGTACCAGTTTTGGAGTTCCTTTTAAGACTGAAATTAAAACATGCTTGAATGCAACACGTGCTCCTATTGGTTAAAATGGCATTAGAAGCCACGGCGTGCTTTGCACTGGGACCAAAGCTAACAGAGCAGTGCACAGTGAGCTCCCTCTGCAGCCAAATGCGCACATTGTTGTTTCACTGGAAGCACTGAAATAATTCATTTGAATCTTTTGAATGTGGCATCTCACTGCTGCCTCTCCTATGGGACATGCAAGGTTTAAAGAAGCTGTGTGTGGCTGCAGGCGCTCCTACAGTTTAAAAGAGGTACTGCAACTAATAACTGAACCTGGGTTATCAGAGCCTTAACTTGCATGACGAGGACATATTTATGCTTTTCAGGTTCTAGATGATTTGAATATGTCATACTTCCAGATGGGGGTCAAGAGCCAGATAGGGCCTAAAAAAAATAAATCTAAGTTTCCGGTTGCCGACCGACCCTGTTGATTTGCATGCGACCCAAATTATTTTATTGGACTTAATAAAATAAAATAAATTTGATACTCAAATTAATTTTACAAGCTTCGATTAAAAAAGAAAGAAAGAAAGAAAACTAATAGCCTACAGTATTTTTCAATTTCCGCGAGGCTACAATCGATGTCCTCGGGTCCTCGGGTTACGACGGTAAAATAAAAAAATTACGCGTCATTCCGTCTTACGCGGTTTAGCGTGGTAAGCAACGTAAACAAACGCGAACGGTGCACGGCGGAAGAATACGCTTTGTTGTGGTTGTAGGGCGAAGTCTTAAGAACGGATCAACTTGACCATATGTCCTCTTTTGCCCGGACATGTCCTCTTTTCAGAGGCTGTCCGGGCTGTCCGGCCGGAGTTTATAAAATCCTTCAAATGTCCGGGTTTTTGATTCCGTTGGAAACGCGCTCTGAGAGGTGGAGTTCGAGTCGAACCCCGGAACGTGTATTCATTCATTCACAAACAAGCGTGCCACGCTACACACACACACACACACACACACACACACACACACACACACACACACACACACACACACACACACACACTCTCTCTCTCTCAGGCTGACAGGCAGGTAGGCGCACTGCGAAGACACAGAAAATGCCGAAACGCAAATGCAGTTTCACGGATGAATTGCAAAAAAAGTACCCGTTTTCGCCCGGGGCGTGACAAGTGGGAGGCAGAATGCACAGTGTGCAAAGCTGGGACTTACGTCTCTGTGGCGAATAAGGTGTCCAACGATCTGAAAGCTCATATCGCCACAACAAAACACAAAATAGCTGTGCAGGGTGAGAGCTCGAGTTCAAAACTCAAGACATACTTTGTGCGACCTGGAAAAAATGAAGATATAGTGAATGCAAGCGAGGGCGCTCTATTATTTGTATATTTTTTTTCATTAGCCATTAGACACATTATTTTGAAGAATGGGCTTACTGAACATTGAAGGATAGGCTAACTCTCTTTTTCTTTTTGTTTTTTCTTTTTTCTTAACTAAGGTGTAAGTGTCAGCCTTAAGATTGCTTATATTAATAAATATATTATTTATAAAGCAACTGTTTGGGCTATTTTTCAGTATATCCAGGTAAAGTGTTCTTTTCTGACCCACATAAAACCCCTAAAAATGGGGGAAAAAACTCTAAAAAAAAATATTTTGCGCACGAGCTGGAAGTGTGTCCTCTTTTCAGTGAAATACAATATGGTCACCCTAATCAACGTTGTAACCCGAGGACCCCCCTGTAATGTGCTTCTGTTTTTCTGTGATCTGTAAAATTCTCTGTCTGTACCCATAAAAACAATGGCGACAGCATCGCTGGACATATGCGTGGTCACGGCGAATTGTTAAGATTATGCAGTGCCAGTTTTAAGTTGACCAATGTCAACACCGTGTTAAATAAATGTAGTATTCAAAATTGTTTACTGCTTCTAAATTTAATGACTGCCATTTGAAAGAAAAACAGAAAAAAACAATACAAAATCAGCATGTATTTTTGTAACATTGTAAGATATATTCTACATGTACTCTGGTACAGTCAACGACCTGGTTTCGCACGGCATGTTGGAGCTTCGTTCGACTATACTTAAGTATAGCATATGCTCTTAGCATTGAGATAGCTTTGGGAAATTATGCCAATGTCAATTATAGTCTTAATTGAAATAGTTCTGCTGCGGAAGGAAATAAAATAAAATAAATTTTCAAAATGTCCATATTCCCACAGGAAAAAAAATAAAAAATAAAAATAAAATAAATTCCCTACCTACCCATGTCTAGAACGGTCAACAAATCGGAAACCAACATTTATTTTTTTTAGGCCTAGGCATATTGATAACATTGTACTTTACCATGAAATATCCAAAAGGTAAATTCACAAACACTGAACCTGGTATTTTCAATTATTATCTAAGCCCATTAACTCATTGTATTGCAACACAATTTTACATTTTAACAATATTCATTTTAGCTGCCTCCCATTCATTCATTAATATTGGACTACAGGATGCTGTCATCTGAAACCCAGCATAGACAGGTCAAGTCTCACGTGAAACATGAACCTCCAGAATTCAGGAGCTGCAGAGGCTGCACTAGCACTGGTTCATGATTGGCTAGTGCCGGGGTTTAGGTAGTGACCGTTCAGATCAGAGAGAGGTATTTTAGGTTTAAAGAAACTGGATTTCAACCCAAATTAAAGACTCATGTGATGCTCAGTCTGTGTGTGACAGACACTTTTTCCCACCCACTTCTCCTCTTTTGGTGGGCCTCGGTAAAGCTCAGAGTGAGTGACAGCTGCTCAATCAGTGTGAAGTGTGAAGTTTAGGTAACTTCACTTCCAAGGCAACAAAAAAAAATAGTTAAAGGATCAAGGTCCTTTATTGCGTGAAAAGTCCCTCAGTCGTCCAGGTAGAATCTGAGGGACTTTTCATGCATCTTAAGGAAAACTACGAGCCCAACATCATTGGACTGGTAAGACTGGTAATGTAAATCAGGGACTGCAGATGGAAATTAGCTATTTGGCTATAATCTGGTGCAGAACATCTCTGTTTTTATGAACTTAATGTCTCTGTACATTGTCCCTTCAAATAAAGGCTAAACTAAACTAAACTAAGAAAGCTGGAAAAGGGCACAAGAAATCTAGCTGAGAAGAGGAATCATCTACGCTTTAATCTTAGATGTCGACAGGAGCAACTTATTCCCAAGGTTCTACAAAAGAAAGCACCGGAACCAGGACTTAGGGCAGACAGGTTAACCCAGCGTTACCTGAGAGGTATACTTAGCCTTAGAATTAGCCGTCTCAATTATGAAATTGATAACTTAAAATTTGAAATAGACAGCTTACTAAACAAAATAACGGGTCTAGTGCCAAAAGAAATGTTTCACAGGATTAACGACTTCATAGCTACGGGTCAGTTGAGGCAGCACAACAAAACCAAAGAGCGACACATTAGGAAGATTGCACAACTCCAGAATCAACATAGAAATAACCCCAAGGATCGGAGTGACAGTAGGAAGGAGGACAGACCTAGCCAATCGGTGCACAAAGAACGCTGGGTGAAAAATCTTTCCAACCGTGTACTCACTCAGACAGAGAAAGAAGTCCTGTGCAAAGGACTGAATTTCTCTGTGACTCCTAATCACATCCCCACGGTAAACTACATCACGGCAGCGGAAACAGCCATTAGGAACAACAAGCTCACAGAGACAGAAGCTGGAGACCTTAGATTGAAATTAACAGCTGCATTGAGCAATGCTAAACTTCCACCCTCAAACGTAACACCAGAGGAGAGGAAGGCCATCATTGCTCTAGAGAGGGACCAGAGCATCCACATCCTGCCTGCAGACAAAGGGAGATGCACGGTGATCTTGGACGCAGCTGATTATGAGGCTAAGGTGAACAGCCTACTCAGTGACACGACAGCATACGAAGTACTGAAACGGGACCCCACCAATGGGTACAAAAAGAAGATCATTGATTGCTTACAGAAGTTGAGGAAAGAAGAAGTCATTGATCTACAACTGTATTACAGACTGTACCCTGGTGATGCTATCCCGTGCATCTATGGCCTCCCTAAGATTCACAAACAAGGAGTACCACTCAGACCCATTGTGTGTAGTGTTGACTCTATCACATATAATTTGGCCAAACACCTAAAAACCATCTTGGCTCCATTGGTGGGCAACACGGAGCACCACATTGAGAACACAGCCGAATTTGTAAACAAAGTTAAGTTTCTCCAGTTTGGTCAGGATGAGACAATGGTTTCCTTTGATGTAACCTCTCTTTTCACTTGTATCCCCACAGCTGTAGCGGTCGAAGCAGCGAGAAGGAGTTTACTACAGGATTCCAAGCTAGAAGAGAGAACCAAACTTTCTCCTGACCAAATCTGCCAACTGCTGGAAATTTGTCTAAATACCACCTATTTCCAGTTCAGAGGGAACTTCTACAGGCAAATTTATGGCTGTTCGATGGGCTCACCGGTCTCCCCTATCATGGCTAATTTATACATGGAACAATTTGAACAGAGTGCCTTAGCTTCATATCCAGGCACTCCGCCCACACACTGGTTTCGTTATGTTGATGATAATTTTACAAAAATCAAAATTCAAGATTTGGAACCTTTTACTGCACATATCAATTCTGTAGATCCTAATATCAAATTCACCCATGAAGATGCCAAGGATAACACATTGGCGTTCTTAGATTGTGCAGTAACGATAGGAGGAGACCGGGGACTCCAAGTAGAAGTCTTCAGGAAGCCCACACACACAGACCAATACCTGCTTTTTGACTCACACCACCCACTGCAGCACAAACTGGGTGTTATTCGGACATTACAACACAGGGCCCAAGTGGTTCCCACAAGCACAGAGGGTAAGGAAAAAGAAGAACAACATGTGCAGGAAGCCCTCTCTGTTTGTGGTTATCCCAAATGGGCTGTTAACAAAACCAAGAGAGACAAGGGCAAGAAACAAGATAATAGAGAATCCGAACCCAGGAGGAAAGGGGTAGCGATTCCGTACCTGGCCGGCGTGTCGGAAAAACTACAGAGGATTTTCAGACAATATGAAATCCCAGTTTATTTCAAACCCACAAACACTTTAAGACAAAAACTCGTCCACCCAAAGGACAAAACACCGAGCCACAAACAAAGCAATGTGGTCTACTCCATTCAGTGTAGTGAAGACTGCAGTGAGCGCTATATTGGAGAAACCAAGCAGCCACTTCACAAGAGGATGTACCAACACAGACGGGCGTGCCAGAGTGGACCGTCATCTGCCGTATATCTTCACCTAGAAGCCACGGGTCATTCATTTGAGGACAGTGAGGTTCAGATCTTAGCCAGGGAAAAGAATTGGTTTGAGAGGGGAGTTAAAGAGGCTATTTTTGTCAATAAAGAGAATCCTTCTCTGAACAGAAATGGTGGAGTCAGACATAATTTGCATCCCATCTACAATTCCATTCTTAAGCCTAGATCAAGCAAACAGGGAAACAATAGGGCTAGCCAGGTCAGGGCCAGAGGTGGGAAAAACAGTGTAGGGATGAATAGGGATCGTTATCTAGACGCCAGAGAAACAAAAGACGGAAACCAATGAGATAGTTCCGGAAAGTAGTTAGCTAGGTAGCTCCTCCCTGCAGCAAGATATAAGCAAGTGTCTTACCAGTATTCTTATTAGAGCTGACGAAGCCTCTCGGATGAGCGGCGAAACGTTTTCAACCAAACAAACTTTGTCCAGTTGACAAATTGAACTTCTCCTTTTATCAAGGTCCTTTATTGTTATTAAAGCATGTGAGAGAAACACACAACAGAATGAAATCTGTGATTAATAGCGATAAGAACAACAATAAATAAGCAATATTAAAAAGTACATTAAGACTTGTACCTGAATAGTATATTTTTGCCATATTGCCCACCCCTTCCACGTATTCACATAGAAAGGATAAAAAGAGATAATGAATGAAACAGACTGTAATTCTGACGAACAGTCTTGCACAAAGCCAAACTCACAATTTTATTATTACTCTGTCCACATCTCCAAAGCTCATAATGCTCTGTTCCACCTTATTATGTCATGAAGCTGTAGTTTCAAGTTAACAGCTACCTTTTATATTTTGTTTGTTTCCAGGATTAAAATTATCCAAATGATTCTAGTGAGGTTGCAGTTTAAAACACAGTGGAGCACATCTGGTATCACCACTTCACAAGGTGGAACAGAGCATTTTTCATGTGTGAGAATAACACATCTTAAATATGCAGAGTTTGAGAACATGGATGAAATAAAAACATAATTATAACATAGATTAGAGCACAGTATAATATGTACAGTGGTCCCTCGCTCTATCGCGGTTCACTTTTCGCAGCCTCGCTGTTTTGCAGATTTTTTTTTTTTTTGTTCAAATTTTTTTTTTTTTATAGTGTATCAGCGGAGACATGATACACTTCCGCAGGAAGTCCAGACCGGGACTAAGACATGAGGACCAGACTGGGACCAGACCGGGACCAGACCGGGACTAGACTGGAACTAGACCAGGACTAAACCAGGACTAGACCAGGACTAAACCAGGACTAAACCAGGACTAAACGTGGACTAAACCAGGACTAAACGTGGACTAAACGTGGACTAAACCAGGACTAAACCAGGTCTAAACCAGGTCCAAACCTGGACTAAACCAGGACTAAACCAGGACTAAACCAGGTCTAAACCTGGGATGGTCACACAGGGTGGTAGGGACAGAGTCTATGATGTCCTTCACGAGAGCGCCTGGGTGACAGGAGGTGTGGCCTTTGTTTACTTGCACGAGCCGGACCATGGAAGAGCCAAGAATCAACACGGACGGGCCTGGTCCAGAGGCCGCAGCCGAGGGAGCTGCAGCCGAGGGAGCCGCAGCCGAGGGAGCCGCGGCTGAAGGAGCCGCAGCGGGGGGAGCCACAGTGAGGGAGACACTCGAGCGCAGAGAGGGGACAGTGGCCTGGACTGGAGTAGAGCTGCTCGGGGCTTTAGGCCTAGACCCTGGGTGAAGCCAATAGTGTTCGTCTGTACCTGGAGCACCAGAGTCAGGTGGTGGGGACTCGTGCTCAGAGCCGTCTTCAGAGCAGTGAACCGTGTCAGCCAGTTCGGCATTGTTAGCAGTGGCCTGAGTCTTGCCCAAAATTATATCCAGGTCGCTTTCTACTCGGCTTTCGCACATGGATATGCGTTGTTCCAAGACAACGCATATCCATGTCTGCGCGCACACCCCCACACGCTTCACTATTAATACATTTTGTCGAAAATCTACGAAAGTTTGAGCGTTTAAACAAGAGAGAAATGTGAGAAAATGTTAATACCAGTCTGAGAAAAGTGTATAATGTGTGTGGTGAGGCGTTTATAGCCTTAAAACATGTATAATAATTGTAAAATATAAAGTTGTCCTACTTCGCGGATTTCACTTATTACGAGTCATTTCTGGAACCTAACCCCCGCGATAAACGAAGGACCACTGTACCCATTAATGTATGCACTGTGGGGTATGAACCAGCACAGAGTACACTTGCACATAAAAAATGATGGACTTAGATAGCAATGTACAGCCAAACCCTGCTGAAAAATGCTAATATTTATTGCTCTAATCCCATGTATAAAGGGCAGATGTTATTATGCGTATAGGGGAGCTAGTGTGTTTGCTATTGAACATCTCTCCAGTTCATCTCAGAGACCAACCAAGGGCTCACTAATAAACATGTGTGGATCAATACAGCATCACAGCCCATAAATCCAAAACAGAGGGACTGCTAGAGGGAGAGGAGAGAGAGAGGGAGGATGAGAAGAGAGGGGTGGGGTGAGAAGTCACAATAATTTATCTAGGGAAAGGAAATGGGGAGGTGTAAATTAGTTAATTATGGATGACTTCTGGTAGTCCAAAAACATGTTGTTGTGTTTAGAGCAGTGCTTCTCAATTATTTTCTGCGACGCCCCCCCCTAAGAAGAAAACATTTTATGCCCCCCTCCCTGTGCGCGACTATAAATAGTATTATTTGTCTACAAAAATGTTATTAGTACACCTCTGCATAACATTGTATCCTTTTATTAACATTTAAAACAAAAAAAGAAAGAAACTTCCAACAAAGACTGCACTCTGCACTGACTTTTTGCACTGAGGACTCAAATATTGACGTGTTTTTAACGCAGCTTTATGCACATTTGTTTACATTTTACAGAAACAAAACATAAAACTACACTGCATAAACTAAAAGTGCTTAAAAAAAAAAGCTCTCTCCTTGTGCCGCTGATGCGTCAGCTTCTGTCAGACAAAAGAACACGCCTCAGTGGAATATACGTGTTTTTTTCTGTGACAGAGGATGTTCTGCTGATGGTGAGTCTGTTCTGTGCGTATATCGCATATTTAAGGTTGCCAACCCCTGCCCCAGAGCGACAACGAGAGCGCCACTGCCAACTACTGTTGTTGATGTGCAATTACACTTAGTTCTAGTACAGTACGGCAAAAAAGCATGTCTCCCAGGGTCACACGCGCCAACCCTGGCATCACACCGCGCCCCCCCAGGGGGGCCCGCCCCACTATTTGAGAAGCACTGGTTTAGAGCAATATTAGCAGCTGTCAGTCTTAAAAGGTGCACTGCGCAATTTTTCTGGTGGAAGGTCTGCTAACTACTTGTCTCCATGGAGATGTTAATGCCTTGCCTGGAATGTTCCATGGTATGATATTAAAAATATATATCTAGTAGAGGGGAGAGAGGAGACAGCATCACAGCCAACAAGTCCAAAACAGACTGCTAGAGGGAGGAGAGCAGGCGCTGTGTTATGGGTGGGCCTGACGGGCCTAGGCTCAACAGGTCCACCTAAAACTTTTCTTTCAAAAAAGTTTCATAATATATTTTAATTTTGTCAAGAATTTATTATTATTATTATTATTTTATTTTATTTTTTTTTAGAAAAAAGCTGGTTATATTGATGTTCTCTGCAAGATCAGCAGAGAGTGCCTGGCAGATGCACCACCACGGCTCTTCCTGCACTCAGTTTGCACGTGCATCTGCCATGCTGACAGACAATCAGTCTATACATGGCTTGTTGTTGGGCTAGTGATCTGAAAGAGTTACCAGTAAAGGAGGCGTCCTTGTTTAGGCACCTTAAACGTACACGAACCGAGTCATCGCTGCAACCACGAGATGGAGAGGCTGTTGGAAAGCTGAGACCAGCACATCTTCCTCTCTGCCAACCCAGGATGGTAGAGCGGCGAGAGCGCCTCTGCCTCTGCCTGTGACTTGCAAGTCGATGATAGTCCTCCTGGTGCCCTAGTCCGAATATGGACTGGCTGTAACTTTCAGATTTAAGTTGGAAGTAGGATTAAGAGTAGTTTTACCATCAGCTTGTGCAATCGGATCCTGGATCGTGCATTGCAAACCTGACTAGACAGGGACTTGGATCAGGTTCATCTCTTCATATTGGACAATAGTACATGTTTGGAGACAGAACCAACAGGACAGTGGATAGAGAATACACTCTGCTTCAGTCCCCTGGAGAAGGTAACAGGCTTGTTTTCATTAGTTTTGGGCAAATCGGAGGATGGAGCCTACCTCATAGGTAATAATGTTATAATCCTATAAGCACTCTTCTTTGGTAAGAACCAAGGAGAGTGAATTATTTGCCTCGAGGCTTCGTTTAATTTTCATCACGTGGCGTTATATTTCAATTCATGCATCATCGCGGCATTGCCAGACTACTGCGCTGTTCGGATAGACTGCATCACTGTTTCCATTTACATAAAAACTATTTAAACATTTATAAAATCAGGAATGAAAGAGTTCTGCCTTTTAGTAGATCTCCGCTTTTTTTTTCAGCCGCGGGGTCATTTTAAAAAATATATATCTGCAAAAATCTGGGTGTGTGTATATGTATAGTTGTGTTTAGGGTCGTCAACAGTCCCTTGAAAAACGTAATTGTCCTGTATTCAGAAACAAAAGTACGTGTTTCGTATTAAACTTCACGAAGCTTCTGACTGCAGCCCGCATGGAGCCGCGGACACGCGCCGCGAGCGCGCGCAGCTGTTGAGAGAGAGAGAGAGAGGAGAGAGAGAGAAGAGAGAGAGAGCGAGAGAGAGAGAGGAGAGAGAGAGAGAGCAAGAGAGAATTTATTTATTTATTTATTTATTTGTTTATTTCATTCATAAAGTATAAAAAGACATCAACATTTGTGATAACAATACAAAATATTGAATGAAAGGGAGCAGAAAGAAGAGTTATCTTATGTTATCTGCCCCCTCTTCCCTTTTCCAAACACCAACACCGATAGTGACTGCAAAACCTTTCCTCATTACATTCCATTTCAATCACAATTATTAATCAATTGTAAACATAAAGCCTCAATCAATTGTAAACATAAAGCCTCAGAATTAGATAGGACATGCATCATTTGTGATGTCCAGGCATGTTCTGCCTTGTATTGTTTTATATTAATTTATACAGTTTTAAGTTAAGCAGGACAGATATTTATTTTATTCTGTTAATCTTATTATTTTGTATTAAAAATAAATTGCTAATAATTATTTATTTTCCATGTGTTCTTATCACTCAAATATGCACCTAATTCAATTCAGGTTTAAGTCAAATAGATTTAAAAAATCCCTTCAAGGAACAATGGAAATATACCAAAGCATTTACAGTTTAGGGCTGTCAGTGTTCAGCTATGTGACAGAGGGGTGTCAGTGTAAAGTAGAGTAGATCTCAAGATTTGTACCAGGTATGTGTATGTCACCACTACCTGTTAACTTCTTACGCTGTGACCGGCCCGTGCACGGTCCCTTTCACGTTTTTTTTTTCTTTCCATATAAGAGCAAACATTCCCGAACGTGCATCATGACACTCTACACATCAAATGAAACCTTACAGTCTCCTCTTTTTGACTATGCAATTCATTTCCCTGCACAACAAACACTCCCCGAGCACATGGGGCTTTTATACGGAAAAGAACAAAACGAGGTTTGTTACTTCGCTTACCTTTGAAGGCTCTGGACAGGTCAGACATCTGTATTTCACGATAAGCTTGGCATCAATTTGTCCATAAGGATCCAGCGAATAAAATCCAGTAAAACAATTTAGTCCAAAGCACGTGTTAGATCCAATACGACAGCGAAAGTCTTCCCAACTTACATAAGCGCCAGTGTTTTTTTCCCACTTCTTTAGCCTAAATCAAGCCAAATATAACTTTCCTCACTAAAACCACGCTAGCAGCAGCTAAACATAAGGGTAAGCTATAGATTGACACTTAGATTATCCATAAAGACGCAGCGTGGGCTGGTCTAGAGCCATAAAGGTCCAATCATGTGTGACGCTCCGGTAAATATCAGCTAAGAGTTCCGCCCTTGCTGAGTCAACAAGTTAGGTTACACAGGATGATTGACAGTTCAGGCGAACAGCCAATCAGGAGCTGAACAGGGAGACATATAGTTTGTTAGGCCTTTCACAACAAGCTCCACGTGAAACAGCTGCGTAACGCGAAATTGCGGTCCGTGCGTAAACTGTGCGTAATTTACGCGCAGCCATGCGTCTTGCGCCTTTGCTGTTGATTTGAGTTTCCTTGATTGAAAATATGGCTAAAAGGACTGGAAAGAGAAAATATTTAAGTTTGGAGGCTGCAGATTTCAGCTCTGGAGGAGTCGGAGCTAGAGAATCAGGAAACATATGGGCTGTGTGGAGGAGGCGATGTTTATGAAGGATGTACTTCTGGGTGTGTAAGTATCATTTTATTATGTATTTGATGTAGTATTTTAATAAAAATAAAACAATAAACATTAGATTTTTTTTTGTGCATTTAGATCACTTTTTGTAAAATAGACCTACTATTATTTATTGGGTGTTTAGATAAAATAAATAAGAAAATAAATAAGAATAGATTTTAGTTTTTAGATTTAGATTTTTGTCTTAGATAGTTTTAGTTTTGTCTTTATTGTATTTTGTACACTGTTTTTGCACTACTTGGCCAGAGAGAAACAAAATTTCGATTCACTATGTTGAACACATATGGAAGAATTGACAATAAAGCTGACTTTGATCTTTGAAAATAAAATTTTAGAAAGCATGAGCTTATTTCCTGTTATATTTTTGTGTTTTTCTTACTAGTGTCATCACTGTGTACCAATAAAGCCCAACTGCAGATAAGGAGCCCTACCACGAGCGGAGCAACAAAGAACGGATGGGCAGCAGTGGTGAGCGCACAAATGGCAGGCTGAAGTGTAGAAGATGTCAGTCAAAGACAGCTGTAAAATGTTCTACCTGTGACACTGCACTCTGCTTTATTCAAACAAGGGACTGCTACAGTCAGTGGCACACACCAGACTCTTAGTGTGTAAATACCTGTAAATATGTGTGTAACGTTTAGTGTCTATGGTTTTTTGAAAATGTATACAGTGTGCAGTGTTATAGAATTTTTCAATACATATTTTCATTTTCAGCACTTGTTTGGTCTATTTTTGATAGAAAAAAACACTTTTTTATAGAATGTAATTCTCAGGGAAATAATATAGTGACCTTGTGTGCAGAAATGGATTCCTCTAGTTGTAAGCTTTCAGTAGAGCCCTCAATGATGTCTGTAGGTTGAATGAGTCAAAAGTTATTAAACGTTTTCTAAATGTTTCCAATTTGGATAGGTTTGGATAGGTTTGGATAAAAGCATGATCCCTGTATAAAACGCCTGGACAAAGTATAACAAAAAGTGGAGTAAAAAGTTTATTTTTACAGCTATTGATTCCCAATTTGAAATTTGAGTGGTCAACAACTTATTGTATTGAAAGATAGTGTATTTTAGGCCTCAGCTATGAACAGCAGCTATAGACACCTTTTATATTTAGAAAAAAATTAGGCGAGGATAAAAAAACACTTTTTTTTTGGTGTTCCAAGGTGTATAACTTTTTTCCAATCACATTTGGAGTGAATGTAAATGCTGAGGGTAAAACTAGAGAATGTTCCCTTTACACAGAGACCAAACATTTGTATATAATCCATATACTTCAATAACAGGAATGATTTTAATTTGGAGAGGTCCTTTTAGGGACAATTGCTCAAAAAAGGCCCTCCACTGTAAGGGGTTAATAAAATGTGTTTTTTTGTGTGTGTGTGTGCTTTGTGAGAAAAGTCCCTCAGTCGTCCAGGTAGAATCCATGATCAAAGAAGAAGTTCAATTTGTCAACTGGACAAAGTTTGTTTGGTTGAAAACGTTTCGAGCGGCGAATCGACAGAGTACTCGATTCCAAAAATACTCGATAGTTGCAGCTCTAGCGGAGATGTTATTGCTTTGTCTGGAATGTTTCACAGTATGACATTAAACCTTTCGAGTTTCATGGAGACCAAACCAGACCAATTTAAAGGTCAGATCTGTGGAGAGGCGACCCCGCTCACAGTCAGAATGCCTGTTTTTCTAGTAGAGCTGGGCGATATGGCCTAAAATAAAATCTCAGACTTAAAAAGAAAAATCCGATTTCCGATTTTTCTCTGCCCTACTCAAGAACAAATAACAGATGACAGACAGATGGCTCAAAACAATGCAATGTTCTTTTATAAAACAAATACATTACATCTTGCATCAATTAAGCTGTTATTGTTTAAAAAAAAAAAAAAAATATATATATATATATATATATATCAGTTATATAAATATCTTTCTTTTATAAAGAAGCATTTTATGGAGCTAAATTATTCCCTGATTGTGGGAAAGATGGACTGGAGTGGGTAGTGTTGTGTTTTAGTTTTAGTTTTTCCTCGAGTGATGCAGAAAAGAGGGAGCCACTGTCTGTGTTCATGTATGTTAGCTTGTGCAGTCTGTATACAGCTGTAGCAACTTCAGAAAAATATTTGCGGCTTGGTAGCACATACTTCGGGTCCAAAACTTTCACCATGTTAATGAATCCCGGCTTTTCCACAGTATATATGGGCACCATGTCTTTTACAATATGTGCTCGCGCTGTGGGGACTTGCACTTCTCCTACTCTGCTGCAGGCGCTAGGATACATTTGTCGTGCTGCAACAGCTTTTGAACAGACCTTACAGTGAGCACTCATTTGTTCTAAGTCCGACACAAGAAAACCGAACCAGTTCCATATAACAACACCTTTGTTTGGTACAAGCTCCTGCTTACCCTCACCCGCTAGCCGTGCTAGCTCGTACAATGTTTGGGTACGCCCCGCTAACTTACCCATGTAAAACGTGGCCACGCATTAGTTCCGCTCGCATGTAAAAAATAACAAAAAAAAAAAAAATCGATTTTCATAAAAGCACATCGTCCTGAACTGTAAATTCGATTTAGTTGATAAATCGCGCAAGTCTATTTTCTAGGTATTTTTGCACTATAAACCCACCTGTAATTTAGAGCTGTTTAATGTCATACTGTGGAACATTCTAGGCTGAGCAATGACATATCCATAGAAACAACCAGGTGAAAAGTTACACAATACACCTTTAACAATCGGTATCAGCCATGAAAAAAACATCAGTCGATCTCCAAGTGTGTCCCTGCTAAGATTAAAACAGGGTTGTATGATTTGTGGTGGGTGGGGGGATGAATTACCCATTTTCTAACAAGAATGTGAAGACTGTGATTAAATTTGTGAAAAATGTGTAAAAAGCAGCAATAAAATTTAGTAATAAAAAGTAATACACGAATTCTATAGATTCAGAACATGTTTGAAAAGGTCCCAAACTTTTGACACTACCACTTAAGAAACCATTTGGCCATCTGAGCATCACTACATCTAAACCAGATCTAAAATAGGCAATTATGGATGCAAACCAAGGCAAAACAAGTTCAATTAAATAAGTAGTAAATCGTGAAAGAGCTTCTGCATCACCATAGTTTCAGGACCACTTGTCTAAAGTACAGGGGAAAAAGAAGAAAGAAGAAAAATGACAGATATACAGTGGTCCTTCGTACAGTGGTTACGTTCTAAAAATAACCCGCGATAAGCGAAATCCGCGAAGTAGGACAACTTTATATTTTACAATGATTATACATGTTTTAAGGCTGTAAACGCCTCACCACACACATTATACACATTTCTCAGACTGGAATTAAGGTTTTCTCACATTTCTCTCTTGTTTAAACACTCAAAACAACAAAAAAATGTATTAATAGTGACGCGTGTCTTTCACAGTTCCTCTGACTGCGCCTCTTAATCAGGCAGGGCGGGGGAGTCGGGAGGAAATGAAGCGCTCTGATTGGCTGAAAGTTCTTTGCTTACATGCAGATCTCTGTGGGTCTGTGGCTCAGCGGCAGAATCAACCAACCTCAGTGACAACTTGAGTAAAACGGACGAAATGTGAGATCCATATGCGTACTTTAGAACAACAAAGAGTACAAGCGTACAAGGAGGTCAAAATGTGTGCTCGGTACGCAAAATGCGTACATGTTGGCAGGTCTGTAAATCTGGCTGAATGCATTCTGAACTGTACAGGAGACACGGCACGGAGGAGAATGGCTAAGGGACTGTAGACCTTTGCCGATTTGTCAATCAGGACACAGAACACAATGCACGTTGATACACTATAAAAAAATTTTACTAAAAAGAAATCCGCGAAACAGCGAGGCCGTGAAAAGTGAACCGCAATATAGCGAGGGACCGCTGTATTTTTTATTTGCTCATTTTATTAAACTGCAGTCTTTGCAATTTGAAAGCTGCTTGAGTTGATCATTGACCAGCCTCTGACTGAAATTAATGTGTATTTTAGTCAAAGTAAGGAAGCCTGTAGTAAGGTTGTCAAAATAACTAGATCCTCATTCGAGCAAGTCTTATTTTTATTTACTTTTTGTATTTTAACATTTTATTGTGTTTTATTTTATGCACAGTGACAGTCCCAAAAATAAACAGGCATGTGAAGGTTAAGTTCAAAGTTCAAGTTCAAAGTCTTTCAAAGGCTTTTTTTTCCATCCGCAACCGCATAAAAAAAAAGTCATCCGTCCGCTATCCATTTGCACGCACGTTTTTTCAGGAATTTTCAAAACCGCGCCCGTCCGTCATCCGCCAACTTATGATAATTCCAAAATTCTCTGCACTGCACAGCCCCATAACGTGCCTGCTTGTCTTGCGCAGGTCTATAATTAATTGACAAAGGATTCCGACAAGCCTTTTAGTCGCTTTGTTTATCACTTCACGACAAATCACTCTTTCTGTCTTTTTAAGTTTTAAATGCCTATTCCCCTAGTGCCGGTTGCAATGCCGGAATTTTTTGTTTGTTTTTTTTCTAAGATATCGAAGCCAGGCAGTCTCATCCATGAGCTTGCAAGTTTGCATATAGCCTCCGTGACGGGACTTCAAAACTTGCATTAGGATGGATGGATTGATGGATTGAGTAAGTGAGAGTGAGAGTAAGTGAGAGTGAGAGTAAGAGAGAGAGAGAGAGAGAGAGAGAGAGAGAGAGAGAGAGGGGGGGGGGTGTTCCATATAAAATCGGAAAACACCAATTCGATTTATGTAGGCTATGAATAAATAGATACTAAGCCACTTAGGCTTTGGCAAACGGTTGAAAAAAAAAAAAAAACAGGCCTAATAAAAACACGGCATAGAATAGGCTAATGTATCTCGTGTCCAATCACCCTTCAAATCTTAAATTCAAAACAGAAAATAAGGCAAAATAATTGAGACACACTAGGCTGGCTGTCTCTAGTAAAGAACAAATAACAAATAGCTAGCCCATATAGCCCATATAGCCACGTGTGTATGGACAAACCGTTGAAATTAGACCTGCGCAATTAATCGATTAAATCGATTGATTCGACTTTACAGTTCAGGACGATGTGTTTTTATAAAAATCGATTTTTAAATTATTTTTTACACGCGAGCGGAACTAATGCGCGGCCACGTTTTACACGGGTAAGTTAGCGGGGCGTACCCAAACAGTGTAAGAGCTAGCGCAGCTAGCGAGTGAGCTAAAGCCGGAGCTTGTACCAAACAAAGGTGTTTACATCTGTTATATGGAACTGGTTCGGTTTTCTTGCGTCGGACTTAGAACAAACGAGTGCTCACTGTAAGGTCTGTTCAAAAGCTGTTGCACGCAGCGGAATGGGAGAAGTGCAGAAGTGCGAACAGAATGAAAATATCCACCGTCCAGTCCCTAAAACATTTTCGAACTGTTTGCAGTATAAGCATGGGCCACGACGGAAGGCAATCACACACGCTGTTGTATGTTTTACCAAAAACATGATATACTGTGGAAAAGCCCGGATTCATTAACATGGTGAAAGTTTTGGACCCGAAGTACGTGCTATCAAGCCGCAAATATTTTTCTTGTGTTGCCACAGCTGTATACAGACTGCACAGGCTAACATACATGAACACAGTAGCTTTTCTGCATCACTCGAGGAAAAACAAAACACAACACTCCCCACTCCAGTCCATCTTTCCCACAATCAGGGAATAATTTAGCTCCATAAAATACTTCTTTATAAAAGAAAGATATTTATATAACTATGTTATTATTGTTATATATATTCTGTTGTAATATCATTTTGAGTTGATAAGGGGCAGATATTATAAGCTTATGCTTCTTTCTGTTCCCTTTTCATTCATATTTAAGTTATAATTGTATAGATGCAATTGTGTTGCATCTGTTATTTTTGTTTTGCTTTAACGAATGAAATAAATAAATAAATAAATAAATGATATATATATATATTTTAAAACAATAACAGCTTAATTGATGCTAGGTGTAATGTGTTTGTTTTATAAAAGAACGTTGCATTGTTTTGAGCCATTTGTCTGTCATCTGTTATTTGTTTTTGAGTAGGGCAGAGAAAAATCGGTTAAAATCGGAAATCGGATTTTTTTTTTTAAATCTGAGATTTTATTTTTAGGCCATATCGCCCAGCTCTAGTTGAAATAATTAAATACAAAAAATAAACAGCATGGAATGTGCTCAGAAAGCCGCTATATCAATCACCATAAACATAAACAAGACCAAACAGACTAATTAAGACGTCGCATGTCTAGAAACCAACAAAGTAGAAAAGGGCTGTCTATTTGTTTTTCTTTGCACTATGCAAGAACAGGATGGCATCTACTGTCTCAGGGTTCAGGCGAGAGTGCCTGGCCTCTATTATGCGCCCTGCTGCGCTGAAGGAGTGCTCACTCGCACCACTTGTTGCTGGAATGGATAGAATTCTTTTCGCAAGGTGTTGTAGGCAAATGTAGGCATTTTAAAAAAATGTGGTTGTTCAACCGCCACCCGCCTGAATTTAATAAAAAATATTATTTTTCGTCACGTCATCCACCCGCTCCGCAGTTTAGCCGCGGTGCCCGCGGCTGTAACCGCCATCTTCGCATCTCTATTGCACACACAGGATTTGAAATTGGAGTGCTCCCTAGGCCCACAGTGAACATAAAACATCTGATAAACAAGACAATAAACACAATGACTAAAACATCACATATACTCGTAGCAAAAGTACAAGGCAATAGGCACAATGACTAAGCAGTATTTCAAGCAAAATATATGTACATATAATATAAGTACATACCTATCATTCTGATTGTCTAATGCCCTAGCAGGGGTCTTCAACGTTTTTCAGGCCAGGGACCCCCAAACAGATGGCGAACTGGGCCAGGGACCCCCTACTATATATACGGCATAGAATTGTGTTTTATATTAAATTGAGCTTAGTGTCATGTATAAACATTGCTACTCTGTTATGGTACATCCAATACAAGAAAATAATACACAGGTTAATACTGTATTTTACACTATAAAATATAAAATTATATTATTTTAAAGTGAAATCAAAAGATTTCGCGACCCCCCTGCAGTATCTCCTAGGGGTCGCGGAGGTACCCCCTGTTGAAGCCCTCTGCCCTATAGGAACATTATATATCAATATATATCTATATATATATCTATATATATATATCTATATATATATATATATCTATCTATCTATCTATCTATCTATATATATATATATATATATATATATATATATATATATATATATATATATAAAACAAGAACATTCACACAGACAGAAAAAAAAAATGTAGCTATAAATTGGAAAGGTGGATCCACAAGAAACCAAATTGAAAGAAAATGACATAATAAATAGGACAAAACTGGACTTTCCTCAGTTTTAAAAATGGCCTTTTCATAACAAATATAAACAATAAAATAAATAGCTCTTACTGATACTTTGCAGTGACTGAACATTCCCCCATACACATACACACATCTGTTACCATGGCGACACAATGCACACATTCAATTTTCTGTATTTGGCCAAACAAATTAATTTATGCTCCTCTTTACTGTGGTGGGGATCAGATTAGTCAAAAATTGTGATAGTCCTGTTTTAGTCCTGATTTAGACCTGGTGTAGTCCTAATTTAGTTTTTAATCAGTTTAATCTCAGTTTAGACCTGGTTTGGAGCAAATTGGTCAAAAATAGGGATACTTGGGACTTTTCTTAATAAAACTGGGACAAATCACTGGTTTTGTACAAATCTGCTGGGACAGGGGGCACAGGGCTCAAAACTGGGACTGTCCCGGGTAAACAGGGACGTCTGGGCGCCCTAAGCATGTTCCCAGATAGCATCACACCCCCTGGGAATGTTGATGACACCAGCTGCGAAGTATCAATGGCCAGCTTTAGTTTTGTGGTAACTGGCAGTGACAGGGAAGGTATCTGGTGTAGTTAAAAAAAAAAAAAAAAAAAAAAAAAAAAAAAATTCTCTATGGCAGCATCCTGAAATAAATGCTTGAATGGCATAAGGGAAGTTCGAAGGAGATACTGTGAGGTATGAGGGAGTCAAAACGTGAGTAAACTTCATATCATCGAACTCCTAATCAGATTACATACAGATTATATTATAAAGATATCAGTGTTTCTCATATAGTTATTTTAAATTGGCACAGAAATTATGTTATTTTCTTATCTACTGTATATCTATATTATAATGTTGTTACCTCCTCAAAGACATACCTGGAGTTGTGTTTTCTTTCTTTCACATGTTTAAAACACAAATTTTTTCTTCTCTCAAACAGAAAACAATCTGTTCCACCTTGTGATGTCATGTGGTGGTATAGGAAATGCACCACTGTGTTTTTGACCTTCTGTCACCTTCACTAGAATCATTTGGATGATTTCAGGCCTGGAAATACCAATCCCCACTGAACAAAAGGTAAAAAGTTGACACGACATCACAAGGTGGAACAGAGCATTTTGACCTTTAGAGATGTACAGATTAATAATAAAGGATTGCTCAAACATGTGTGAATGAAACAAAACACAACTCCATGTGTGTTTTTGAGGAGAGTTTCTCAATATAATGTTTGCATGTGCGTATTTACATTTTACATTGCATTTTAATTTTCTAAAGCTCATGCATAATCCACAGAACAAGTGATTTTCCAATAGGGAAACGTATTTGAGTTCCTCTCGTTAATGGTTCATTTTTAATCTGGACTTAATCTGTGGCAGATGTTTATTTTTTTGTACAAGTGAGCATCCATGACCTAAATCCTGAAAATTGCAGGTCACCCCAGTGCAGAAAAGGGGTCGCTAACTAATCAAACAAACAGCAAAGAGAAGCAGCCTTATACAACAGGATGTGAAATCACTGGAGCTGAGCTATAATCCTATATCTGGTTTATGTTCAGATGGATTTAAAGATACATTGCGTAACTTTTCTGGTGGAGGGTCCATCAAATGTTTTTCTTCGTGGAGATGTTATTGCTTTGTCTGGAATGTCTCACAGTATGACATTAAACCTTTCTATCATCATGGAGACCAAACCAGACCAAGTTATAAGTCAGATCAGCGGAAAGGCAACTCCACTCACAGTCAGAATGCCTGGTTTTCTAGGTATTTGTGAGCTATAAAACCATCTGTAACTGAATAGATGTAAGGTAGAGCTGTTTAATGTCATACTGTGGAACATTCCAGGCAGAGCAAGGACATATCCATAGAAACAAGCAGGTAACAAACCCCAATGAAAAGGTTACATAGCACACTTTTGAAGTTTAAGTATGGGATTTAATATTTAATTAAATAGTATGTAGAATTTTTGTTGTATAAACGCGACCTTTCTCTGCCCCCAGATATGAGGTAAACATGAAATCTTACTTTTCACAAATACATTTAGAAGAAAACTTAATTAAGGTCTAGTTTGGCAAGTGTTTCAAATGTAATTAGATCTGCAAACATGCAAGATTCTGTTCAGAGAAAACACTGTAAACAACTAGAGGAGCAATAAAGAAGACATATTGTGCTTGTGTCTGCTCTATAGCTTTAATATATGACACCCATGAATCATTGTGTTAAATTGCAACATTCATCTAAAACAACTTAATAAAAAAGAAAAAAGTCTGATTTCCATGTTAGAAAACTGCAGTACCCAATGGGAGCTAACGTCGCTGTAAACGTCATCACAACAAAGAGCTGTGATGTTGTGTGCCCCTCCAATGGATAGCTGCACATCACGCAAGTGATCAGCAGAATTTTTTTTTGTTTTCATTTGTACCAAAACGACTACACGGCGCTGCCAAATCCTACAAGTAAGGAGTAAGGAGTAAGTAAGTAAGAAATTAAAACTGGAAAAAAGTAAGTAGAGAGTAATGGGTGTGTATTGGTGATATAACAGCAAAATGCTGTTTTGAAAATAAGTGATTAAAGATGACTCAAACATGCACAAATCACTCAAATTCTTTCAACTTTCAAAGGGTAAATGAGAAGGGGAAACTAGAACAAGCTTAAAAGCTTGATTTTTCTCTGCTTTTAAAGGTGCATTGTGTAACTTTTCTGGTGGAAGGTCCATCACCTACTTGTTTCTATGGAGATGTCATTGCTCTGCCTGGAATTTTCCACAGTATGACATTATTTCTACTTTACATTTATTCAATTACAGATTATTTTATAGCTCAAAAATACCTAGAAAAACAGGCTTTCTGACTGTGAGCGGGGTCGTCTCTCCACAGATCTGACCTGTAACTTGGTCTGGTTTGTCTCATGAAGATAGAAAGGTTTAATACCATACTGTGAAACATTCCAGAAAAAGTAATAACATCTCCACGGAGAAAATCATTTACCAGATCCTCCACATGAAAAGTTACACAATACACCTTAATATTTCATTAAAAGTAGTGTATGTAGATTTTATATTTTATAAACGTGACCTATGGCCCCTTGATATGAGGTAAACATCAAATCCAATCAAAACAAATATAGCTGCACAGTTTGGAGGAAAAAAGTCTAACTGAGATGTTTTGGCATGTGTTTCTGTTCAGAGTGAGAACTGTAAACAACTCCAGCAGGAATAGCATTTGAGCAAAGACTGAAACGTGAACTGAAGAGAATACAGCTACAGGTACAAGATTTGTCAACTTCTATTTTTGTAACATTGAATTATTCTTAATTTCAAGAGCACTGTTCAAGGCCAAGTCGGCTGTGTTGTAATTTGTTGTTTTGGATTTCAATTGTGTTATTAAATCAGAAAGCAGAAAGAATCCAACATGACATGAGCCACGCATTAGGCATAAAAAAAATAACAAATCAATTGAATCACTTAAAATCAGCTAAATTCTTAATCAATATCACTTTTACTCTTTAAATACATTTTTAAATGGGCGCTTTAATACTATGACTTAAGTAGATTTTTTCATGTGATACTTCATCTTTTGTGGTATTTGTACTTTTACTTAGGTCGTTTTCACACCAGGAAAGTCCGATAGTTCACTTGCTTTGGTCCGGACCAAATTTTTTTTTATTTTGGTGTGGTTCGCTTTCACACTGTACTTTTTTTCCCAAGTGGACCAACATCTATACAAAACCACGTGTGCTGAGGTCGCTCAGCCATTGGACAGAAATGAGCCATGTCAAAACGCCGTGTCCAAACACAGAAGGAGGAGAATCACAGTGTTACGTGCTGTTTTCAATGTAGTCATAGCGATATGGTTTGCACAGTTTTTACAGTTCGCACAAATGTTTTGAGCAGCATCGTGAGGTTTACACTATTGTACAATCAATTTCCAAACGACGAAGACACAGGGCAAGACGGCTACGGAGGACAGTGCTCATGTGCACGCATCAAGTTCTGACTCTTGCTCTTCATGCAAAACGTAAGTAAGCCTTGTTTTGTTTTGTTTAGTTTCGTAAGCCTTGGTTTCCCATAATGCTCGACATACGACGGGAGCTTGTCAAGTACAAAAAGCCAACTTGTGTCGGATCGAGTCCGGTCTGCATTCTCACATCAAACGAACCGCACCAGGATTCGAATGGAACCGTGCCGAGACCCAGCTTTTTAGGTGGTCTCGGTTCACTTGTTTGCTCCGGATCGAGATTTCTGTTTTTTATTCACACCAGCCCAAAACGTCCGAATCAGAGGAGCAAATTAACTCTGGATCGTTTTAAATGAACCAGACAAGGCAGGTGTGAAAACAACCTTAAATAACAAAATGAAGTACTTCTTCCACCATTCCAGAGGGGGTAACAGCATTATAACCTGGCTTAAACCCCACTTAGTTCAGTTAATATAGGATCTTGAATATTCGTTGCACATTCAGAAAAAATACATAATAAAAGTAATACAAGATATGAGCAAGCGTGTACCCTCCCTCAGACCTAAAACAGACAACAACACAACATTTAAAGATGGAAAAAATGAATGAAACTCACATCCTTTTAATAGCACTTCAGAGAGAGGAAGAGGATGTGGCAGAGAGCGAAGAAGAGTGGAGCAGAGATGGAAAAGATAATGGCTGTTCATTTGTACACTTTCTAGTTGTTAGTGCTAAGCTAAAGGAAAGCTCATGTGTTACATCTCTGGATCCACTGCACTCCAACTGCCTTTGACAAGAACTTTATAGAAAAATAGGTACTGTGTTTTACATACAGGCTATGTCACAGTATGGCATTAAACCTTTCTATCTTCATGGAGACCAAACCAGACCATCTTACAGGTCAGATCTGTGGAGAGGCAGCCACGCTCACAGTCAGAAGCCTGTTTTTTTTAGGTATTTTTTGAGCTATAAAGCCACCTGTAATTGAATAAATGACAGAGAGCTGTTTAATGTCACACTGTGGGACATTCCAGAAAGAGCAATGACATACAGTATCTATAGAAACAAGCAGGTGATGGAGCCTCCACCAGAATGCACCTTTAAACTCTATACACCTTCACTAGAATCATTTGGATAGTTCCGGATAGGGCTGAGCGATATACCGGTGCAAACCGAATACCGGTGTTTGTTTTTTTTTACAGTAAGAATTTTTCATTTACCGGTGAGTGTGTAGGTACAGAACGTCGCGAACGCGGAACGTCGGGAACGTATTGTTTGAGGGGGGACTGTTTCGCAGTGGTACCAAACAAACTGCATGTGGCTGCATGAGAGCGGTGAAAACAGTGTGTGTTGAGCGTTGACCATGCATGTTACACAATCAGAAGAACTTGTACCGAAAAGAGGAGCCATGTCCACTGTTTGGAGGTACTTCGGGTTTAAAATATCTGACGCCGATCAAACAACAATATTCTGTAAGAGTTGTCGGGCTAAAGTTGTAGCCGCAGGAGGCAACACGAGCAATTTGCTTCACCACCTCCGTCACTTACTCGAATATGAAGAATGCATGAAACTAAGACCTGCTGCCTCTTCCACGTCTGCGGGTAGCATTAAAGTTGGCACTGCAGCACAAAACGCGAATCAGCTGGCACTCAAAGACGCGTTTGCTAAGGGTAGCGCCTACGACAATAAAAGCAAACGGTGGATTGATATTACAAACGCTATTAGTGTTCACATAGCCAAAGACATGGTACCACTTAGTACTGTTGAGAAAAGTGGCTTCAAGCAGATGATTAAAGCTCTGGATCCCAGATACACTTTACCAAGTCGAAATTACTTCAGCCGAACAGCAATCCCTAACTTGTACCGAAAGCACAGAGCCAAGATAGAAGCAGACTTGGCTACCGTTCGCCACTTCTCAGCAACAACTGATTTATGGACTAGTCGCAGCATGGAGCCATACCTAAGCCTCACTGTTCACTTTATAAGTGACGACTGGGTGTTACAAAGTCATTGTCTGCAAACAAGCTTTTTCCCCGATGATCATACTGGCGAGTTTCTAGCAGCAGGCTTCCAAGAGGCACTTGATTCCTGGGGGCTATCGGAGCACAGACTAGTGGCCATCACAACAGGCAGTGGAGCCAACATCATTAATGCTGTCGAGCTGAATAATTGGACAAGACTCCAGTGCTTCGGTCACAGGCTTCACATTGGTAAGCACTAGTTATTATATTAATTTGACTACACATTAATGAATCTGTTATAATAAATATTATTATTATATTATTATAATAATATAATAATATAATTAAAAAATATATATATATATATATATATATATATATATATATATATATTTATTAATGTTTTCACAAAGTGAAAAGTTTCACACCTGTTTCAGTACCGTTTATTGTTGCCTTAATGAAAGTTCAGTGGATAAAGAAGTCTTCACTTTGCAGTTACAAGGGTTTTGTTTACATTGTAGCCAACTTAAATATGTTTTAAAGTTGCAAAACTTGCACAATAAAGCTTTCCATATTTTGATTGCAACAGTCATGCAGTCTGATTTCTTCTCATTACAGTTATGAGCAGGCCTGGACTGGTAATCGGGCATACCGGGCATTTTCCCGGTGGGCCGGCAGTCCTAGGGGCTGATGCCGTTCTTCTTTTTTTTTTTTCTTAGAGACAGGCCCACAATTTAGGACTGAACCAGGACTAAACCAGGACTAAACTAGGACTAAATCAGGATTGAACCAGGACTAAACCAGGACTAAACTAGGACTAAACCAGGACTAAACCAGGACTAGTAAGGTCTAAACCAGGACTAATCAGGTCTAAATCAGGACTAAACCAGGACTAATCAGGTCTAAACCAGGACTAAATCAGGATTGAACCAGGACTAAACCAGGACTAAATCAGGATTGAACCAGGACTAAACCAGGACTAAATCAGGATTTGAACCAGGACTAAATCAGGTCTGAACCAGGACTAATCAGGTCTGAACCAGGACTAAACCAGGACTAAACCAGGACTAATCAGGTCTAAACCAGGACTAAATCAGGCTTGAACCAGAACTAAATCAGGACTAAATCAGGTCTGAACCAGGACTAAATCAGGATTGAACCAGGACTAAACCAGGACTAAATCAGGATTTGAACCAGGACTAAATCAGGACTAAATCAGGTCTGAACCAGGACTAAATCAGGGTTGAACCAGGACTAAACCAGGACTAAATCAGGTCTGAACCAGGACTAAATCAGGACTAAATCAGGTCTGAACCAGGACTAAACCAGGATTGAACCAGGACTAAACCAGGACTAATTATGAGGGGCCGGTCAAACCAAAAATGCCAGGGCCGTTTTTGTGTCCCAGTCCAGCCCTGGTTATGAGTGCCACACTGTCACCTTTGTGAACAGCAGGATTTTGTGGGACCATTTAAAACTTGGGTTAATACTAGTCTGGTCATTCTAAGCCAATTTACTGCAGTAATTATTCTCTAAATTATTAGGAAATGGGGTTAACACCTATTCATGCATGAAAAAAAAAATACCGCCAAATACCGTGATACCGATAAAATGTTGAAAAATACCGTGATATTTTACCGTGATAATTTTTGGTCATACCACCCAGCTCTAGTTCCGGACGGAAATTGCCAATCTCTAAAAAAGAAAAAAGGTAAGCTACCGCTTCATGACAACACGAGGTATAACGGAGCATTTTGAGCTTTGGAGATGCAGACATAGATAGAATAAATAAAGGATTACTCAAACATGTGTTAATGAAACAAAACACAAATCCAGGTATGTTTTTGAGGAGGAAACATTATAACATGTCTTAAAGGGATATGCCACCCCCAGGTCAAATTTGGGCATCTCCCCACAGTCCAGAGACTAAAATAAGTGGTGGAAAGCGTTTTCCTGCTCACCCAGCCATTGTCCGAGTCTGTCGCCACTGACCGCCGCGGTATCTGCAGCTACTCCGCCTTAGACTGGAGTCTAACGTCGCCAGAGAAAGATTTCGGCCAAAAGGAATTAATTTGCTCGATGCGTTTCCCAATTACTGTATGTGTAGTGCGCATTCATATCGAGTGCAAATAAATGTGCAAATCAACACGGAGAGCTTGCCTTGGTCATTTTGGGTGGGAACTATTTTCCAGTGCGGAAGAATACAGTCGAATCACGCACCACGTTGTGCAACAGGGGAACTCCCTTCCCGGTGCGTAACTGGGATTCCCCTGGTAGCGTGCTGCGTGATTAGACTGTATTCGTCCGCACTGGAAAATAGTTCCCACCCAAAATGACCAAGGCAAGCTCTCCGTGTTGATTTGCACATTTATTTGCACTCGATATGAATGCGCACTACACATAAAGTAATTGGGAAACGCATCGAGCAAATTAATTCCTTTTGGCCGAAATCTTTCTCTGGCGACGTTAGACTCCAGTCTAAGGCGGAGTAGCTGCAGATACAGCGGCGGTCAGTGGCGACAGACTCGGACAATGGCTGGGTGAGCAGAAAAACGCTTTTCACCACTTATTTTAGTCTCTGGACTGTGGGGAGATGCCCAAATTTGACCTGGGGGTGGCATATCCCTTTAAAGCTCACAGGAGTCAATTTAGTGTAATACAAGACCTTTAAAAAGCCCCAAGCTAATCATTGACTACTTGAAATGATTTGATCTCAATCTATAAGAATAACAAAAAAAACTTTATATGCAGATGGTTACATCATGTCCAATCTTGTTTACATTGTGTACATTCCTGGTACTGCTCCAGTGCTTTGTATCAGCCACTTCCCCCATAAACATTAGCTGTAAAAAAGTTAAGTTATATTTATGCGACGTGTGAAATACCCGGGGTTATGGGTCTGAACAGGTCATTAAAGTGGGAGATATGCACATGTACAGAACAGCAAACAATAAAATTATATATTATTGATTTAAAGCACCAATATGTTTTGTTTACATTATTTTTTACATCTGAAAACTTCCCATTTTTGTGCGGCGAGTTCCAGCTGGATTCTGTGAAATGAGTATGTGTGAAGCGTTTGTTGGTTTGGTTCCTGCCTCCATTAGTGCACTGTGGTTGTGTCCTTGGGCAAGACAATTCACTTAATATTACGCTTCTTTCTGATCTGCGTTATAATGTTGTTTCCTCATCAAAAACATACCCATAGTAATCCATCAAATTCTACTTTTATATTTCAAGTTGTGTTGTGTTATATTCTGAAAGGGCTGAAACTGAGACTTAAAAGAGAAAGAATGTTATAGAGAACATGCTATGCTGAAAATGTTAATGATCTAAATATCTAATATCTCTCAGGTCCTTCATTCAAAAATAGTGTAAGCTCTATAACAAACAATCCATGAGCTACAGTGAGTGTTTAAAATAATCTGAATGAATATAAGTGAGGTGAGGCAAACGACTGATAAAAGTGAAAATGAATGTTGTTGGGAAAAAATTTGAATCTTATAATATCTTATTATATATCTTATTAATAGGGTGACTGAATAAATATAAAGGCTATTTAATGTCGTACTGTGGAACATTCCAGGCAAAGCAATGATATATCCATAGAAACAAGCAGGGGACGTAGCCCCAACCAAAAAGTTGGTTTAACTGCTGTGAGTAGAATGTAGGGACTAGCTAAAACACAGCTATTTAAAACACTGAAATAACTGATATTTTAGACATTTACAGACAGTGAATAGGCTTTTCATATTCACAGGTGAGACGTTTCAGTTTATAGCCATGGTGACAGCGCAATAAACAACTTGGAGCTGTGCGTTACTGTATGTAGTTTTAATGCACAACGCTAAGAGTACTTGACCCACAGGAGAATTATATAGCAAGTACATTTTTTCATCTGATACTTAATTTTTTTGCTTTGCTATCTATACTTTTACTTAAAGGTGCACTGTGTAATTATTTTGGTGGACACAGACATGTTATTGCTTTGCCTGCAATGTTGCAAGGTATGGCATTAAATTTCTCTCCATAGAGACAAGCAAAAGATGCCACAAAACCACTGAATGCATATTCAGCCTTTTCAGCAGGTTTCAAACTATAATAAAAAAAATACTTTCACTTTTCAGTCCACTTCAAATGTGAAGTAGAAAAGTACATATACATGTACTTAAAGTTGCAACTACAACTACTCCTACAACAACTACTACTAAGTACTACAATGACTACTACTACCTACTACAGTTACAACTACAACTACTTTGTTAGGTTCCACCACTGCTCACAGTACATTACATTACACTGACACACTTACTCAGACCCCGACAATCACAGTGTTCATGTATAATTCAATGATTTCTTACACCTGCCGTCACTGGCTTTCTGTTACATTCAAGCTGCTAATTATTTATTATGGGGCTGGTCAAGTTTAAACAGTACGAGCAGAAGTTAATTACAGTTGTATAAAAAAGTTTGGACACCCTTGACAATTGCCATTATTTTCATTTATAAATCACTGGGTGTTTGGGTCAAATAACTAATGGACACAGAAATATTTCAGCAGTGAAATTAGGTTTAACAGAAAATGTGCAATATGCATCAAAACAGAATGGGGACTGGGATGGCCATTCCAGAACATTGTATTTGTTCCTCTGCATGAATGCCTGAGTAGATTTTGAGCAGTGTTTTGGGTCATCTTGTTGAAATATCCAGCCCCGGCGTAACTTCAACTTTGTGACAGATTGTTAAACATTATTCTCAAAAATCTGCTGTTACTGAGTGGAATCCATGCAACCCTCAACTTTAACAAGATTCCCAGTACCAGCACTGGCCACACAGCCCCACAGCATGATGGAACCTCCACCAGAAGTTACTGTGGGTAGCAAGTGTTTTTCTTGGAATGCTGTGTTCTTTTTCTGCCATGCATATTGCTTCTGGTTATGACAAAATAACTCAATTTGTGTTTCATCAGTCCACAGCACATTATTCCAAAATAAAGCTGGCTTGTCCAAATGTGCTTTTGCATACCTCAAGTGACTCAGTTTGTGGCATCTGCGAAGAAAAAGGCTTCTTCCGCATCACTCTCCCGTACAGCATTTCCTTGTGCAAATTGCGCTGTATTGTTGACCTATGCACAGTGACACCATCTGCAGCAAGATGACCTCGCAGGTCTTTGGAGGTAGTCTGTGGGTTGTTTTTGACCATTCTGATCATCCTTCATCTTTGCCTCTGATATTTTTCTGGCCTTAACAAGAACTGTGCCTGTGGCCTTCCATTCCCTCACTATGTTCCTCACAGTGGAGACTGACAGCTGAAATCTTTGAGATAGCTTTTTAGAGAGTCAAAGAGAAGAACTTGCATTTGGCTGCCTTAAATACCTTTTGTCATGACTGGGTGCACCGGTCTATGAAGTTCAAGGCTTAATGAGCTCATCAAACCAGTTTTATGTTCCAATTACTCTGTGTTGATTATGATAAAAGGAGAAATTCAGTTTGTCAGCTCAAGCTGACGAAGCCTCTCGGATGAGCAGCAAAACGTTTTCGACCAAACAAACTTTGTCCAGTTGAATTGAATTTCTCCTTTTATCATGGATTCTACCTGGACGACTGAGGGACTCTTCACGCATCTGTGTTGATTAGTTACAGGTATTCAAAGCAACAAAATGACAAGGTTGCCCACATTTTTGCACAACCTATTTTTCACATTTAATTTAATTTCATACAAATGAATATTACTACACTTAAAATCTATGTCTGGAAAACCACAAGTCAATTATTATCAACCCAAAACATGCACCATAGGTACCTCCAGCTTAGGTCCTGACCAAACCGAAGCAAGAAGTATCGAAACTAGACACTCATTTGAGCAGGTATCGATACAAAAAAAGTCGCATTCCCAGGAACCTTTCCTGAATGTCTTTAGAATGATCTTGAGCTGCATTAGAACAAGTATAAGAGCACATAGACTTGTATACACCCATGGACCACTATGGAACCTCTGGACCACTACCTGAACCTCTGAGGGATTACACAGATATAAGACCACATGGGAATAATAAAGAACGTACTATGATTTAATGTTGAAAATCACATTCTATTGTTTAAAGAGTATAGTATACAGTGGTACCTCATCTTACGAAATTAATTCGTTCCAGAAGTGGTTTCGTAACGTGAATTTTTCGTAAGTTGAGTAGCTATTTCAATGGAAAAAGCCTGATTCGTTCCAAGGCCCCGTTCCAAGTTTTTTTTTTATAGTGTAACATTTTTTTATAGTGTAACATTGTGTTCTGCATAGAGACTGTAAACCCAGGACTAAACGTGGACTATACCAGGTCTAGACCAAGCAGCACCGGTGTACCTCACGAGGCTAAGGCTGAGGCGAGCAGCGACTGCGTGCATGGGGGGGGTGGGGGTGGGGGGGGCGGTGTGTACGCAGACACGTGTGTGATAGCGCAGCATGACCCAGCGCGGGGCTGCGAGCAAGAGACCCGTGCTCAAACCGTGCCTCCTCTAGACAGATCTAAACCAGGTCTGAACCAGGTCTAAACCACCGCGTGCGGGTCTATTTCCTGGTTTCGTTTCGAGTCACGGCTGAGGCGAGCAGCGAGGACTCCCCTCGGGACCGCACAGTCTGAGCGCATGAACGAACGCATGCAAGAGCCACGGTGGTCTAATCCTGGTTTAGACCTGGTTCAGACCTGGTTTAGACCTGGTTTAGACCTGGCACGGTTTGAGCACGGGTCTCTGCTCGCAGCCCCGCGCCGGGTCATGCTGCGCTATCACACACGTGTCCGCGCGCACACACACCGCCCTCCCCCTTCCCCCCACGCTTCACTATTAATACATTTTGTTGAAAATCTATGAAAGTTTGGAGTGTTTAAACGAGAGACAAATGTGAGAAAAGTTTAAATCCAGTCTGAGAAAAGCGTATAATGTGTGTGGCTGAGCGTGCCTTATTTGAATTTTTGAGAACTCAACCAATGTCAACTCAAGTGCATATGACAGATTGTTGACTTGTTGACTTAATTTTATGGGATTTTCTGATACTTAAAACATTAACCACATGTTTTCTTATATCTTTATTAGTCAGATAATCATTTCAGTGTACATTGGAGGATTTTTTCAAGGTAACAGTTATGAATAACTTGCAGTGTTTCTCAATTATTTTCTGTGACACCCTCCCTAGGAAGAAGACAAAATTTCATGCCCCCCTCCCTCCGTGCGACTATAAATAGTATTATTGGTCTAGAAAATTGTTATTAGTACACCTCTGCATAACACTGTATCCTTTATTAACATTAAAAACAAAAAAAGAAAGAAAGAAACTTACAAAGACTGCAATGTCTTTTTGCACTGAGGACTCAAATATTGATGTGTTTTTAATGCAGCTTTAGAAGAAGAAGAAGAAGAAGTGAACTTTATTGATCTCACACTGGAGAAATTCTTCTCTGCATTTTAACCCATCCTATATATATATACATATATTAGGAGCAGTGGGCAGCACACATTAGGGCGCCCGGGGACCATCTCCATGATCTTCTTGCTTCGGCTTGGTCAGGACCTAAGCTGGAGTACCTATGGTGCATGTTTTGGGTTGGGTTGAGCTTTGCGCACATTCTTCTGTGCACATTTAAAATATGGATTTGTGAACCAAATCTTATTATAATAGCAGAAATCACAAATCTTGCTTGCTTGTCGGAAAAAGAAAGGCTCACTTAGCTATGTTGCCAGTTTTAGGCCTTTCCCATATCTGGGAAACACAGGAGAGTAAAGCTACAGTATCGTGCAAAGTGCAGATCTTTCTGCACTCTTCTTAGCAGGGGTCGTGACCTTTAGGCTTTGGCCTCGTGGCCTAGTTTTCACACAGTTCTTTGACTTACATTCACTTTAGCTGCATTACTGTAAGCCAATACCACGTTACCCATTATGAACACAGAGGGGAGAGAAAGCTACATTTACACAACAGCTGAACAATTAAAGATTGTATAATTTGCAAAATTGACTTTTGTGAGCGTTAGGCCATGTTATAATGTTGTTACCTCCTCAAAAACATACCTGGAGTTGTGTTTTTTTCCCCTTTTTTCCCCATTCACACACATTTGCATTATTAGTCTGTCTACATCTCCAAAGCTCAAAACTCTCTGTTCCACCTTGTGATGTCATGTAGCAGTAGTTTTCAAGTTAACAGCTCATTTTACCTTTAGTTCAGTAGAGATTGGCAATTCCAGGGCTGAAATTATCCAAAGGATTCTAGTGCAAGTGTATAGTTTAAAAACACAATGGAGCTCTTCCTGCATTATCACATGACATCACATCACATCACATGACAACACATCTCCAGGTATGTTTGTGATAGGAAAAGAATATATAACATAGATCACCTTTGGTGATCCAAGTGCTCCACTGTTTTTAAACTCCATACATCTTCACTAGAATCATTTGGATGATTTCAGCAATGGAACTGCCACTCTCTTCGAAAGAAAATGTAAAAGGTAGCCGTTAATTTGAAAACTACCACTACATGACATCACAAGGTGGAACAGAGCATTTTGAGCTTTGGAGATATAGACAGACTAATAATAAAGGATTACTCAAACATGTGTGAATAAAACAAAACACAACCCCAGGTCTATTTTTGAGGTTAATGATGAGAGAAACTTAGGATAAAGGAAAAATAAAAGAGGAGAGAGGGTCTATCGTGTTTATATTAGAAAGAGGAAGGATGGAAAAAAAGAGTGAGGGAGGTTGAGAGAGAGGTTAGAGTAGTATAGTTCCACATTAGCAGAAACATGAGAAGAGGATTTCAGTTATATTCTATAACTGTGTTAACAGATTGCAATAACCAACACCACTGAACACAATCATTAAGTGCAAATACAGTTAATTGATGGCTTTGAACATATGGCTCTGACATGTGCTGTCCTTAAACTGGAGTCACAGCTCACAGCTCAGCGCTGTCTCGCCTACCATAGAAAACAGAGGCTTCAACTTCAGTTTTCTGATGCGTTTAGACTGGATTTTTGACTTATGTTTTAATCTTATATAGGATTCTGTTCAAAGTTCACATTTTGCTCATGTTTAAATTCATGAAACATTCAGTATTTCTACAATAGACTGTATATATAAATGGACATGGCTAACCCAGTAGCCCCCATTTTCCAAATAGGAAGTGAGCATTGGGGTATTTTCGGCTCCATCGACTCTGGGTCCACTTCACTTTCTATTGAGAAAACGTCGCTCGTCACTCTCTAACTGCTGCTGTCTTAAAATGTTCATCTTAATATTTGTGTTTTTATTTCGGCTCCAAATTTGCCTCTATAACTGCTAGCCTCGGTGAGCTTCATTTGACAGGAGCTGAACGCTATGGGTGATGTCACACTCCCTTAGTCCTCTTCTTTACACAGTCGATGGTTTACAGATACAGTGTACCATTCCAAGTTACAGGTCAGATCTGTGGATATAGAATTAAGAATATACCATAATAAAAATATCCGAGATAGTAACATCTCCATGGAGACAAGAAGAGAGATTACATATGGGTGAAAGCAGATATTCTTAAAAAGTATTGCTGTTTTGTATTGCATATCCAGGTCTATTTGAGAAAAATGATGTCTTTTCCTCAGTCCAGATATATTATAAGCAGGTTTTGAGGTCAAAATAAGTCCACCATGTCTGCATTTAATTATAAAGGCTGTATTATAAGACAAGTAAAAATCACCTGCAAAGCATTACAGGTTCACCGTGTAACTTTTCTAGCAGAAGGCTCACCATGTGCTGGACTCCATGCTGTTTATTTTTCTAAAGTATGGCATTCAATTCAACTATCTCCATAAAGACCAGCAGCCAGCATCACCAGGCTAATTTACTGTGGAGAAGTGGACCTCCTTACGGTAATAATGCATGTTTTAGTGGGTGTGAGAAATAAAACACCTGTCACTGAATAAATACAAGATGTTTATGTCATACTGTGGAACATCCCAAGCAAAGCAATATCATCACCATGGAGATGAGCAGATGGCAGACCCTCAATTAGAAAAATTACACAATGCACCTTTAAAGAAGACTGAAATAAAAAATGTATACTGTACATTGGCCCTTTATTTAAAATGCTGTTTGCAGTATGTCTGTACAGATATACTGCAAAGGGTTAGCAGTTTTATATGATATAAGACTGTACATTTGGTACTTTGTGGAGGAAATTATCGTCCTTAAATTGCAGCCTTTGCAATTTTCAAAGTGCCTCCATTCAAATTGTGTTTCTTGTAACCATACTGCCATTTATTTAACCTAAAAGGTAAGATACAAGATCTTTTCTAAATAGAGCATTTTCAGCTTTGGAGATGTAGACCGATTAATAATAAAGGGTTACTCAAACATGTGTGAATAAAACAAAACAACTCCGGGTATGTTTTTAATGACTCACACTGTGGTTCTATTAAATAATACAAAATAGGGAGCTTTAAAGAACTGCAGTGTGGATCTTCTAAAGTTGCAGATAATAATCGCAATGTAAGGCAGAGCTACAGTATATGACCAGAAAAAATAATAATAAACACAATTTCACCTTTTTGCGGCATATATTAATTCATCTTGGACACAAATGTCTCTGTCTCTCCCTCTGTCTCTGTCTCTCTCTCTCTGTCTCTCTCTCTCTGTCTCTCTCTCTGTCTCTGTCTCTCTCTGCTCCTGTGCAGCCAGGATGAGGGCCTCTGTGCTGTCCTTCAGACCAGCCCTCTCCAGCCATTGGTAGGATTTCTTGATATCAGCCACTTCAGTTATGTTTTGGTGGTACGCCCCATGTAGGGGCTTGTCCTGCCATGATGGACCCTCCAGCACCTCTTCCTCTGTACTCCACTATCTGAGGCATTCCTTGAGCACATCATCTGTCGGGGCCTTGTCCTTGATGTACTTATGGATTTTGGATGTTTCATCCTGGACAGTGGTTCCCACACTCACTAGTCCTCGGCCTCCTTCCTTCCAGCTCGTGTACAGTCTCAGGGTGCTGGATTTGGGATGGAACCCTCCATGCATGGTCAGGAGCTTTCGTCTGTGGTCTGTATCTCCTCCTTTGGCCAGCTTATGATTCCTGCTGGGTATCTGATCACTGGCAGGGCATAGCTGTTTATTGCCTGGGCCTTGTTCTTGAGCTGACTTCTTAGGACTTGCCTTACTCGTTGCAGGTATTTGGCCGTAGCCGCTTTCCTTGTTGCCTCTTCAAGGTTGCCATTTGCTTGTGGGATACCAAGGTACTTGTAACTGTCCTCAATGTCTGTTATTGTTCCCTCTGGGAGTGAGACCCCCTCTGTGTGGACTACCTTCCCTCGCTTTGTCACCATCCTACTACATTTCTCAAGCCCGAATGACATTCCAATGTCTGTGCTGTAGATCCTGGTGGTGTGGATCAGAGAGTCGATGTCTCGCTCACTCTTAGCGTACAGCTTGATGTCATCCATGTAGAGGAGGTGACTGATGGTGGCCCCATTTCTGAGTCCGTATCCGTAGCCAGTGCTTTCAATGATTTGGCTGAGGGGGTTCAGACCTATGCAGAACAGCAGTGGGGACAGTGCGTCTCCTTGGTATATGCCACATTTGATGGACACTTGCTCAAGTGGCTTGCCATTGGCTTCAAGGGTGGTTTTCCACAACCGCATCGAGTTTGCAATGAATGCCCTTAGAGTCTTATTGATATTGTACAGCTCCAAGCACTCAGTGATCCATGTGTGTGGCATTGAGTCATAGACTTTCTTGTAATCAATCCAGGCAGTGCACAGGTTGGTCTGACGGGTTCTGCAATCATGGGCAACTGTTCGGTCAACCAGGAGTTGCTGTTTGGCTCCCCTGGAGTTTTTGCCGATGCCCTTTTGTGCTGTGCTCATGTATTGATCCATGTGCCCACTTATTTTAGCCGCCATGAAGCCTGACATGAGTTTCCATGTTGTGGAGAGACAGGTTATTGGCCGATAGTTGGATGGGACTGTACCCTTCGAGGGATCCTTCAGGATCAGGATCATACGCCCTTGGGTTAGCCATTCAGGGCGAGTCCCATCCCTTAGCAGCTGGTTCATTTGTGCTGCCAGGCGCTCATGGAGAGCAGTGAGCTTCTTTAGCCAGTACGCGTGGATCATGTCAGGGCCCGGTGCTGTCCAATTTTTCATGCCTGAGACTCTTTCCTGAATGTCTGCCACTGTGATGGTCACTGGATCTTGTTCAGGGAGGTTGCTGTGGTCTTTCCTCAGAGCCACCAGCCACTGTGCATCGGTGTTATGTGATACCTCCTTTCCCATATGCCTTTCCAGTACCTTTCAGTCTCCAGCCTTGGTGGGACTGCTCTGGTGTTATCCCCCTGCCATTGAGCGTACACTTTCGCAGGTTGTGTTGCGAGCAACCGGTTTATTCGTTTGGCCTCGTTATCTCAAGTGTACCTCTTTAGGCGGCTGGCTAAGGCTTGTAGCCTTTGCTTGGCAGTTTCGAGTGCTTCAGGTATGGGCATCTGGCTGTACCTCTTGGGTACTTGCCTTTTCATTGCACCTTTCTGGGCCTCTGACAATTGGCTCACTTCTCTCCGCACCTGCTTGATTTTAGCCTCTAACCGTCTTTTCCATGGTGGGTATTGTCTCTCATGGCTCCCATGGTTGCTCTTATAGTCCAGCACCTCTTGGATCACTGCTACTTAAGTGTATATAAGCTCATTGGTTTCAGTGATGGTTGTGGTGGGGATCGCTCTCAGTGCTGCATTCACATGTTCTAAGAGACTTTCAGATGGTACTTAACTTAGCCTCTGTAATTGGCGTCGGGGTTGCCTTGTGTTCATTCGGGCCATGATTTTATCTTTCAGGTCAGACGCTGCCTCGCTCAGCATGATACTTATTGGGACTTCGTACACAATCTCTGGTTGGGAAGTAGGTGTTAACTCCCCTCTGACCTGGCGTCCTGGCTCCCCCTTGCCGTAGCATTTGTGTTGTACCTCGTCAATCTCTAGTTGTGATAGCAGTTGCCGTTTGTGGATGTTGGAACACTGAGCTACTAGTTGTTTGGCCGTTAGCTTGGACTGTGGGTATCGTATTAACCATTCATCCCACATCCTGTTCATGTAACCCCTCTGCCTAGGGTTACTGGAGTAGTAGCATTCCAACAGAGCCTTGTTCCTGCATCTCGCCCATTTATGCTTTGTTCCAGTAGCCCATTTTTCATCAAGGTGCTCTTGTTCCCCAGCACCTGACGCAGACCTTGTTTGTATTATTATTTATTTATTTTATTTATTTTATTTATTTTATTTATTTTATTTATTTTATTTATTTTATTTATTTTATTTATTTTGTTTATTTTATTTATTTCATTTTTTAAATTTTATTTATTTATTTTTTTTTTTTTTACATACATTTAGATTAGTTTTTGCTTTGCACTTAGTCTTGCTCTTCTAATCAGAGCGCATTGAGAAGGAGCTTAGGCACGCTATGAGCAGGAGGAGAGAGAGCCTGAAAAGGTGAGGAGCAGTGCGCTAAGTGAGGCACGGGAAGTTAGGATGAGGTAGGATGTTTTATAAAGTTTAACCTGCTCTGTGATACACGCTGTTGCGTAAGAGCTGCGCGCACTGGCGGCGCGTGTCCGTGGCTCCCGACGAGCACATGGCCTCGCGCCGCTCGCACACCGGTACAAGTTTAATACGAAACACGTAATTTTGTTTCTGAATACGGGACGATTCCATTTTTCAAGAGACGGTTGGCAACCCTAAACACAACTATACAGGGATGGGATGCAAATTATCGATTAATTCATTAATTGATAGTTAACTGACCTTATCGATCAACGATTAAGGATCTTTAAGAATATAAGCTATAGTATACATAACACTGAGTCATAAATATATCATAGTATTATTATATTGTATATTCCTCAATTAATTATTCCTTAGTAAAAAGCAGACAAATGTATTGATGCTGAATAACAAAATACAGTAATCCCTCGCTCTATCGCGGTTCGCAGATTTTTTTTTTCAATTTTTTTTTTTATAGTGTAACATTGTGTTCTGTCCTGATTGGCTAAGAGACTAGACCAGGACTAAACGTGGACTAAACCAGGTCTAGACCAGAACTAAACCAGGTCTAGACCAGGTCTAAACCTGGACTGGACCTGGACTAAACCAGGACTCGACCAGGTCTAGACCTGGACTAAACCAGGATTAAACCACCACGTGCCGCTGCTGGTTTCGTGCGGCTGGTTTGTGGCTCGGGCTGAGACTACGCATTCCGGGCGCCGCGGTTCAATCTCGCCTCGCGCGTACACCGGGCAGTGCCGTTAGCGCCTGCGGCCGGCTGTGAGTCGAGCTTGGCGCAACGCGCTTGCTTGTTTCGTGACCACGCGGGTGCGCGTGTCCGCGATTAGCGATTATTACAATGAATGCATTTTGTTCAACCAACCTCTTAATCGACAATTAATCGTTAATCGATTAATTGTTGACATCCCTAATATATACACACCCAAATTTTTTCTCAATGGATTTGCACAGATAGCTATAAAAAAATGACCCCGTGGCTGAAAAAAAAGCGGAGATCCACTAAAAGGCGAAACTTTTTCATCCCTGATTTTATAAATGTTTAAATAGTTTAATGTTAATGTTAATGGAAACAGTGATGCAGTCTATCAGAACAGTGCAGTAGTCTGACAATGCCGCGATGATGCATGAATTGAAATATATCGCCACATGATAATTAAATGGAGCCTCGAGGCAAATAATTTGCCTCGATTATTTTTTGTACTCGAGTTACTCGAGTAATCGTTGCAGCCCTACTACACTGTGAACATGTGAGTCTGGACAATGGTGAATCTCCCAGAGTTCAGATGGGTGGGATTGACAGTTGGATTAGCCAATCAGAGAGACACATGTTCAGTTCATATCAAAACAAATATAGCTGCTCATGAGGAAAAATTACATTTCAAGTGCACATGACAGGTTGGACTACTCATTTCACAACACGTTTTAAATTTTACGAGATATTTGACAATTTTGTTCCCAGGTTTTTTTTGTTTGTTTTTTTCCCATATTTTTTTTGTTTTTGTTATGTTTATTTATTTAATTAAAATTGTACTTCCTGGTTCAAAATCATGACCTCATGCTAGGGAATTCTGTAACTGTTACCTAGCAACAATGCAACCACTCAGGGCCAAAATTCCTCTAATGTACACAAAGATTATGATTTGACAAATAAAAATATAATAAATTATTTGTTGAAATTATGTTTAAAATATTGGGGAAAAATGTGTTTATTTCACGTAAATTGTGTCAAACTTTTGGACAGAATTCTTCCGTTGTGATCATCAGTGTGGGACTCCCTAAAATACAACTCTCCTGTATTTTTCAAACACATTTTTTAACATTTCTTCACAATTTGCTTCTTGATTTGTGTAAAACTATAATTCCACCAAATAAAGTCAAAATCAGAAAATCATAAAAACCTGTCCTACCCACAAGGGACTGAAAAGCATTGTGGATTTCAGGAAAATCAATGAGCAAATGACAAAACTGTTAATACGAGGTGAGAGAAATTTGCTTTTGTTTAAAATAATGGGTGACCAATGAGAAGCCTGGATTCACATGCGTCATTGATAAGCGAACCTGATTGGACGGTCACGTTTGGTTCTAGTTTGAGACGGAGCAGAGGGAGTGGAACCCAGACTCACATTTCTCTGTATAAATAACACCACAGGAGATCATGTGATTTGATACAGCAAAGTGGTTCGCATTATTTTTAAATGTAAAAAAGAAAAACAGATCTCCACTGAAGTTCTTTAAAGGGATATGCCACCCCCAGGTCAAATTTGGGCATCTCCCCACAGTCCAGAGACTAAAATAAGTGGTGGAAAGCGTTTTCCTGCTCACCCAGCCATTGTCCGAGTCTGTCGCCACTGACCGCCGTGGTATCTGCAGCTCCTCCGCCTTAGACTGGAGTCTAACGTCGCCAGAGAAAGATTTCGGCCAAAAGGAATTAATTTGCTCGATGCGTTTCCCAATTACTTTCTGTGTAGTGCGCATTCATATCGAGTGCAAATAAATGTGCAAATCAACACGGAGAGCTTGCCTTGGTCATTTCGGGTGGGAACTATTTTCCAGTGCGGAAGAATAAAGCCGAATCACGCAGCACGCTGCTAGGGGAATCCCTGTTACGCACAAGGAAGGGAGTTCCCCTGTTGCACAGCGTGGTGCGTGATTCGGCTTTATTCTTCCGCACTGGAAAATAGTTCCCACCCGAAATGACCAAGGCAAGCTCTCCGTGTTGATTTGCACATTTATTTGCAAATTCCGTCTTACCAGGCTAAACCGCGTAAGACAGAATGACATGCAGAGTCATTAAAAGTTGCAAAGTGCATTCTGGTCCAAAGACGGGGCCCTTTTAAATAACACAAAACTGTGAGCTGATCTGCTCCTATGAAAGCGGCAGTGATAACCAAGCAGCGTAGTGGTCTAATTATTGAGATGGAAAGGTTATTGGTCCTTTGGTTGGAAGATCAAAGGCAAAATCCGGTTTACGACGAAATTCGGGTTACGACGCGTCTTAAGAACGGATCAACGTCGTAACCCGAGGACCCCCTGTACCTGCATAAAAGGGGGATCTTCCCCATATAGAGGCAGCCATTTTGATTACGAGAGCCGCAGAAGGACATTTGGGCTCCGCCTTCGCCTTCGGCAAGGCTTGTGGTTTTCACACAACGAGATAGTACGCGTTTGGATAAACAATGACAAGCATGTTGCCGGATCACACGTCGTAATGGATCTAACACGTGTTTTGGACTAAATTGTTTTACTGGATTTTATTCGCTGGATCCTTTCGGACAGATTGAGACCAAGCTTATGGTGAAATACTGAGTTTGACCTGTCCAGAGCCTTCAAGGTAAGCAAAGTAATAAACCTTGTTTTGTGCTTTTCCGTATAAAAGCCCCATGTGCTCGGGGAGTGATTGTTGTGCCGGGAAATTAATTGCATAGTCAAAAAGAGGAGACTGTAAGGTTTCATTTGATGTGTAGATTGTCATGGTACACGATCGGGAATGTGTGCTCTCATGCGAAAAGAAAAAAAAAAAAAACAGTGAACGGGACCGCGTTTTATTTATACAGTAGTTGTCGGCGAGGGCTCGCACAGCGCCGGGTGCTGTCCACGTTACGGCGCGCCCGGGTGACCCTCGAGGTCTGCCGTAGCTAAAACAGGAAGCGCAATAGCCACCATCCACCTATGCGCCGCGAATCCTACACACTGGACCTTTAAAGGGATAGTGCGTTTTTTTAAATGTTAATCTGTATGGGTTCCCTTCTAAAAGTGTCGTGCGTTAACACTGGCTTACCGCTGACAGTCTCGTCTCAGCCCGGTTCTGCTCGGGTTCTGGAGCTTACGTAAGAAGGTCCAGTAATATCGCGGGGACAGTTAATAAAGCTTGTTTTTCTTCGCAAAACAACACTTGTCCAAAAAGTGATATATATTTCCGTCACAAACAGTTTTCCGAAAAAATCCAGCAGCCTATTTTCCTAATTCGCATGGTTATATCAGAGTTGTATCACTGCGCGCGTAGCCTAGCCTATAGCCTGTTCACTTGTAAACATCCGCTTACGCCTTACCGCATCTGCTGTATACATCTGCTTACAAGTGAAGAGGCTAACAGAGCTAACGTGGGTGGAGTAATACGAATCTAGAGAAAATATGCAAATGTGAATTGGGCTGCTGGATTTTTTCAGACAACTGTCTGTGACAGAAATATATATCACTTTTTGGACAAATGTTTTGCGAAGAAAAACAAGCTTTATTACCTGTCCCCGTGAACTTACCGGACCTACTTACATGAGCTCCAGAACCCGAGCAGAACCGGGCTGAGACGAGACTGTCAGCGGTAAGCCAGTGTTAACGCACAACAGTTTTAGAAGGGAACCCATACAGATGAACATAAAAATAAAAATAAACGCACTATCCCTTTAATGTCGTACTGTGAAACATTCCAGGGTGAACAATAAGATACAGTAATCCCTCGTTTCTCACGGGGGTTAGGTTCCAGAAAAGTGAAATCCGTGAAGACAACTTTATATTTTACAATTATTCTACATGTTTTAAGGCTGTAAACGCCTCACCACACATTGTACACTTTTCTCAGACTAGTATTAACATTTTCTCACATTTCTCTCTTGTTTAAACACTCAAACCGTCCTAGATTTTCAACAAAATGTATTAATAGTGAAGCACTTATCGTGGTCAAATCCGTGACAGAGCAGCATGACCGGCGTCCCACCCGGGGCTACGAGCACGAGACCGAGGCAGTGTCCGGACCATGCCTCCCCCTCGGGACCGCGTCCAACGCGGCAGTCTGAGCCACGACGCGAACACGCACAAGAGCCGCACGAAACAAGGCAAAGAGCCACATGCGGTGGTTTAATCCTGATTTAGACCTGGTCTTGTCCTGGTTTAGACCTGATTTAGACCTGGTTTAGACCTGGTTTAGTCCTGGTTTAGACCTGGTTTAGTCCACGTTTAGTCCTGGTCTAATTCCGGTCTAGTCCTGGTCTGGTCCCGGTCTGGTCCTCATGGGTTAGTCCTCGTCTAATCCTGGTCTGGTCCCGGTCTAGTCTCGGTCTGGTCCCGGTCTGGTCCCGGTCTAGTCCCGGTCTGGTCCTTATGTCTTAGGCCCTGTCTGCACGACAACGTTTTTTGGTGGAAACGGGGAAGTTTGTGTTCGTTTGTAAACGGTGTTTTTTAAAAACGGGTTCCAGAGTGGAGAAGTCGGAGAACGCCGGGGGTCGCGTTCTCCTGTGGGCGGCAAAAAACGCGACTTTTGGGAAAATGATGACGTCGCGATGCCGTAATCATCACGTGATCAGTGACCAGAAGGTAACCCTGCGCACAGTATGCACGACACACGAGTGTTTGCCAATTCAAAGCTAAACACGTATTTTAAAACTGGAAAAATCCCATCAATGAAAAGGCAGATAGTGGACAATGAGGAGCCCATACCAATTTGAGGGTGTTGTGTGCTGTAAATAAAGAAATAGAGCAACAATTTCTTGTCTTTTTTATTGAATGAAAATTTACCTTTTACAAACAGGCACATGCAGTATCATACACAAAAATATATGAAAGCATTTCTGTTTTCTTTACACAAATTCACACAACTATATACGTAGCTGCCCGTTGGTGATGATCACCGGTTGTATATTCTCGCAGAAAAGCCAACATAATGTCCGAGTATGTTTAACATTCCCGTATTAAGATCCAAACAAGCATTTTGCGTAAATAACACGAGCAAGGTTAACGAGAGTTCTACTTGTTAATGTCTATCTAATAAAACGATAGCAAGTAATACTAACTATCGATTTATAGGCAAAAACTCTGCTCATGCAGCTCAAACCTTCGTTCTGTGGCGTCTGTCTATGTTAGGGACCGTCAACATTTTCACATTACCGGAGTGAGTCCCTGCTACATTGGTGGAGCAGGGGGACAAAATAAATTCGCGTTTGTTGACGGTCCCTAAAGTACACGTGTTTGCTTGTTTACGAAAGAGAAAGGACTTTATGCGCATGTGCTGTTTGTAGTCTTGCGTTTCCGGCGGCTCTGGCTCTTTCCGGTTCACAATGCCACTTATCGGTGTGACATATGTACTACATCGTTTTCACTCAGCGCTCCGCGCTCATCTTGACGTGAATATTTTCTGATCCAACACGTGTGGGGACGAGACTTTTTTCACCCCGCATAAAAAAAAAAAACAGGAACGTTGTCGTGCAGACAGGGCCTTAGTCCCGGTCTACTCCTGTTCTGGTCCTGGTCTAGTTCCAGTCTGGTCCCAGTCTGGTCCTCATGTCTTAGTCCCGGTCTGGTCCCGGCCTGGTCCTCATAGTCCCGGTCTAGTCCTGGTCTGGTCCTTGTCTAGTTCCAGTCTGGTCCCAGTCTGGTCCTCATGTCTTAGTCCCGGTCTAGTCCCGGTCTGATCCCGGTCTGGTCCTCATAGTCCCGGTCTAGTCCCGGTTTGGTCCTTGTCTAGTTCCATTCTGGTCCCAGTCTGGTCCCGGTCTGGTCCCAGTCTGGTCCCAGTCTGGTCCTCATGTCTTAGTTCCAGTCTGGACTTTCTACAGATCCAGTGACTCATGTCTCCACTCCTCGTGCATCCAGCGGGACTCCCAGAGCTGCCCCCCGCGTCCACAATAAAAAAAAAATTTAATAAAAAAAAATCTTCGAAACAGCGAGGCCGCGAAAAGTGAACCGCGATAGAGCGAGGGACCACTGTATCCATAGAAACAAGCAGGCAATGGACCCCCAACCAAAAACTTACACAAAGCACCTTTAAGTTTGTCTTCCTGTCCCTGCAAAGATCTAATTTTCTCTCTCATCATAACATCTCTGAACCAGTTCACATAAGAGGGGGGATATGCATTTCTCTATTGTTAAATGCACCACAAATTTAGTAAAACTTTGAATTTATGCAATGAGGAAAAACACTCTGAAAAGACAATGTAACAGACATACTGCCTTAAAGGGATAGTGTGTTTTTTTTTAAATGTTAAAGGTACAGTGTGTAGGATTCGTGGCGCATAGGTGGTGTAGGTACCATGCACTTCCTCTTTTGGCTACGGCAGACCTCGAGGGTCACCCGGGCGCGCCGTAGCGCCGACAGCTCGCGTACCCGCGCACGAACCGCGCGCTGCTGTATACATAAAACGCGGTTCCCCGTTCACTTTTTTTTTTTTCTTTTCGCATGAAAACACACAATCCCGATCATGATTCATGACAATCTACACATCAAATGAAACCTTACAGTCTCCTCTTTTTGACTATGCAATTCATTTCCCTGCAAAACAATCACTCCCCGAGCACATGGGGCTTTTATACAGAAAAGCACAAAACGAGGTTTGTTACTTAGCTTACCTTTGAAGGCTCTGCACAGGTCAAACTCTGTATTTCACCATAAACTTGGCCTCAATCTGTCCATAAGGATCCAGCGAATAAAATCCAGTAAAACAATTTAGTCCAAAATACGTCTTAGATCCATTACGAGTGTGATACAGCAGCATGCTTGTTTACACGAGGCTCCCCCCTTCCCCCCTCCCCTTCCCCTTCTCTCCTTCGCTCCTCCGCTCCCTCAGGCAGCGCCGCTGAGCAGCTGCTAGCAGGAGCCTCGGCGAAGGATGAGCCCAAATGTCCTTCTGCGGCTCTCGTATTCAAAATGGCTGCCTCTATATGGGGAAGATCCCCCTTTTATGTGACTATATCTAAGTCCAAAAGAATACTTTGATTTCATGATGGAAGTGAAAAGGCTTGGAAAACAATGTATTTTTGAATGGGTATCTTCAATTTCAGTAATTAACAGGTAAAAATCTTACACACTGTCCCTTTAATCTGTACGGGTTTCCTTCTAAAAGGTACGTGCGGTAACAACGGCTTAGCTCAGCGCGGTTCTGCTCAAGTTCTGGAGCTCAGGTAATTAGGTCCGGTAACTTTGCGGGAGCTCGTAATAAAGTGTAATAAACAGTTGTCCACGAAAAATCCAGCAGCGTATTTTCGCATTCGCATATCTCGTCTCGATTCGTATCACTGCGCGCCTATTACTTATTATTAGCCTGTTAACCTTTAGCGGAAGTGAACGACGGACGCGGTCCGCCATAAGGGGAAGTTTACGAGTGAACAGGCAACAGGCAGCTAACGGGAGCGCAGTGATACGAATCGAGACGAGATATGCGAATGCGAAAATACGCTGCTGGATTTTTAGTTAGTTATCTACAAGGCCACAAGAGTCATATGCCTGCACTGTTTCAATGCAGCTCTTAAGGTCAAAATAAGTCTGCTACATGCTGTCTGTAACTAATTAGAAAGCATTTTACTGTCCAAGATTATTATAGATCCATGGTGTTAGCATTAAAGGTCCCATGGCATGAAATTTTCACTTTGAGGTTTTTGAACGTTAATGTGAGCTCCCCTACCCTGTTTAGCCCCCCCCCCCCCTTTTGTCCTTTATCCGAGCCTCCGAACCTCTGAAACAGCAGTGGTTTAATTTTATTTTCTGTGAAAATGTGTTTATTTTTCAATGGAAAGCGTCTAATATCTTCCTCCACGCTTAAATGCGGAAGTGGGGCCAGCGCACCGGCGCACCGCTAAAGAGGAAAGAGTGGAGAGTTTCCCCCCCCCCCCCCACCCACTAGCCTGTCTCTGTCCTTCTCATTTGCATTCAAGCAACAACGCCCATAATAAAGTGTATCAGAGAGATATTTTTGTCTCTGACTGTGTTCATGGGGCTAGTCCAGGTCTAGACCTGTTCCAGTCCTGGTTTAGTCCAGGACCAGTCCAGGTTTAGACCTGGTTTAGACCTGGTCTAGACCTGGTTTAGTTCTGGTCTAGACTTGGTTTAGTCCATGTTTAGTCCTGGTCTAGTCCTGGTCTAGTCCCGGTCCCCCCTGCATCCCCCATCTATCAATCGGCAAAGGTCTACAGTCTCTTAGCCAATCAGGACGCAGAACACAATGTTACACTATTAAAAAAAATAAAAATAAAAAAAATCAGCAAAACAGCGAGGCCGCGAACAGTGAACCGCGATAGAGTGAGGGACCACTGGAATACATTTTATTTATTAGGCGCCTTTCTGGACACTCAAGGTCGCCTTACAATTAATATACATTATAGGCAGTTAAAAGCAGTTAAAAGCAACAGTTAAAATACAAACAGTTAAAAACAAACAGTTAAACATTTAACCAATAAAACTTTTAAAACAGTAAAACACAAAACATTTAAAAGGACAGTGCAGTTATAGTTGGAGTGAAAAGGCCAGTCTGAACAGATGAGTTTTGAGTTTGGTTTTGAAGTTTGGGAGTGTCAGTGTTGCAGGAGGGAGAGAGTTCCAGAGCTGGGGAGCAGAGCGGCTGAATGCCCTGCTCCCCATAGTGACCAGACTGGCAGAGGGGACAGAGAGCTGGAGAGAGGAGGAGGAGCGCAGAGAGCGAGCAGGTGTGGCGATATGGAGGAGGTCAGCGAGATATGGATCTCATGAGACTAAATTGCCACAAAAAAAATTATCTCGTGAGCTTTTTTTCCTCCTGAATTTAAATTTGGCTTGGACAGAAAAAAGATTCAAGAAGCTGTAGTTCCAAAAAGCAGTATACAATGACCACTAAAGTGAAGCCAAAACTGAAATGGAATGGACTGCAGTACTTAAAAATTACGTCAAAATCTGTCTAGCTTGTCTCGTTCTCATGGACCCAATCTCATGGTGTGTCTCATCTCGGGAAAATTGTGTCTCGTTCCATTCCTCGTGAGCATGCTAGTTGTTGTTAGCGGTTGTGCTGTGGGAGTAAATCTATCTCTGGAGTTGTGAAAGGCACTTATAAACGCATCATTGTGAATTAGAGATTGACCGATATTGGTATTTTCATGGCCATGGTGGATACAAATTTAGAATCCATAGCAACCAATGACCAATAAACCTTTGAGACAGGCTTTGGTCTTTTTCTCTAAATGATTTTATTTAATTTGAAACTCATTCACAACCTTGTTTTATTACAAACTGGAAAAGAGAGCAGTTGGGTCATACTTTTGCAGTACCCTCTTTGGACTGAAGTGTTCAGATAAAGCTTTATGTATATATTTTACATGCATATTAAGCAGCTGCTTAGATAAAACAAAATAGTGACCTCAGCAAATATCAGCCCCATACAGACCTTTTAAAAAATGGTAAACAAAAATATTCAAAATTCCAGAATGGAGGCAACTGGAGGCAAAAGTGAAGTGGAACGTAATGTGATTTCAATGGGAAAACTGGGATTAACTTCAGAACAGCACAAAATATGAAAAATCAAGAGAAATTTTGCAAATGAAAACCACTCAGATACATGTGAGTGATATCAGAGCTCTGTAACAAAACATTTACGATAGTGTTTTAACATTATTTGTTAATTTAAGAAGAGATAAACACTAAGCATTAAAAAAAAAAAAAGAGGAAAAATCCAGATTTTGAGTTTTTACTGGACAAATCCACACAGGAGAGTTGGGTCCACTACAGTTTGTCACTTAATCTACTGATATATATTACATTTTTACCATAAATTATACTATCATACTTTATATTTTGTGAAGCTCAAATACAACTTTGGGGTTAGAAATTTACATTTTTCCATCCTTCTTAACAGAGAAGTAAATTAACTGAAATGTGTAGCTTGGAAATGCAAAATAGTTTATTTTTTGTTATGTTGTAAAACCCTTAGCATTTAGATTTGCTCATCAGTGTCTATAGCTGCCAGCCGATATACTGATCGATCTTTACTGCGAACAGTTAGGATGCTTGGAATGCCTTAGGTTAGTGAGGGATAACTTTGGACCACTGCAAACCTTTGACAGTAAAAATCAGGCACAGGGTCTTTAACAAACATGAGCTCAACAAATGAAAGCCAAATATTTCTAAATGTATTTAATACATAATAATACAATTAGGCGTGACCTGTCGCTGAAATAAATAGACAATAAAATATAGCAACCATAAAACCAAACCATAAAGCAGAATTATCCCCCAAAAAGTATTCTAAATGTACAATATTGTAAACTTTAGTAATAGCTTATGTCATTTCGTTCATAATTCAACCATCTACAGTTGAAATCTTATCATATTGCAGAAAAAAATAACCAAACATGTCCAACTACTACAAAGTATAGGGAGTATGTCACTTGCTTGATTCTTTAGATACAGGTATGTATGCTTTATATTTGCTCAAATAAAGGTGGTTTATAGCTCAAAAATGCATAGAAAAACAGGCATTCTAACTGTGAGTGGGGTCGCTTCTACACAGATCTGACCTGTACCTTGGTCTGGCTTGGTCTCCATGAGGATTTTAAGGTTTAATACCATACTGTGAAACATTCTAGACAAAGCAATAACATAAGATCGCCATGGAGAAAAGCATTTGATGGACCCTCCATCAGAAAACTACTTACACAATGCATCTTTAAAATAAACTAGTGCTGTTTTTCACGTTTTTAAGCAACATTAGCAGACTTACGTGTTTAAAAGTCGTTCTATACCCTGACTAGTGGCAAATGTGGTGTAGCCCATAGAATACAGTTACAGTGTTCTCCAGAGCTGGGGATCAGCTGCAGTAGCACAGGGCCTGACCTCGACAGACTAAAAGCTCAGAGTCACATGATCACAGGATTAAACCAACGGAAAAAGGGAGGAGGCAGAGCCCTGCCTCCTTCCTGATTACCTCCCTCCAACCACAGCAATGCACTATACATCATACAGTAGGAGGAGAAGGAGGAACATAATAGTAGTTGTAGTAGTAGCAGAAGTAGTAGTTGCTGTAGTAGCAGTAGTAGTATGAATAGTGGGGCTGCAAGATGAACTGAATTGAAAGTGACATTTGAATAGATGCAGTTAGAGAATTTTAGTAGTAGTAGCAGCAGCAGTAGCAGCAGTAGTAGTAGTAGCAGTAGTAGTTGTTGTTGTAGCAGTAGTAGTAGTAGCAGCAGCAGCAGCAGCAGCAGCAGCAGCAGCAGCAGCAGCAGTAGTAGTAGTAGTAGTAGTCAGGGGCGTTCTTTGACGGGGGCCACCTGGGCAATTGCCCAGGGCGGCATCGCGGGAGGGGCGCCGCGGTGGCGCGAAGGAAAAAAAAAAAAAAAAAAAAAAAACGGTGCGCGCGGAGGTGGGGCCGCCCGTAGCAAAGATCCGCGCGGATCCTTGTGCAGGGGCCGGGGTGGGGGGCTGGTGCTGTGCTGGCTCGTGGTTACATGAAGATGCTATCAACTAGTCTTCAAGTTTGACTTAATGATGATGATGTTGTATTAGTTAAACTCCCCCGATGTGATTGTTGATGCATGTTTGTCCTTCCCCCAAGCTCATATGAAGACATTGTGGACGAATTTGCATCCAGGAAGGCCAGGAAATCCAACTTTTAGACTGTTTTCATATTACTTCTTTTGCCCGTGTTATTTATGACAAATTATAGTGGTTTGCCTTTTTTTGCCACTTCCTCACTTATTACTTCCTGTTACTTATGATACACAATAGTGTTCATTATTTGTTTTTATGTGTACAGTAATGTGTATAGAATGTACCTTGGTCGTTCATTTATTTATGATACAGGATTGCACTGTTTGCACCATTTTTGCCAATTTAATGTGTAGTAATTAAAAAAAAAAAAATCATGTTATTCTCTAATGTACAGATTGTTTAATTTTTTGTTATTTATATGGTGCGACTTCAATGGAGGTTTAAGTCTTTTTGTTAATTATGTTACACTAATGTTGCACTTTTGCTCTCTTAAATGGCTGTAGGCCTACATGGCTATAATGTGAAATAATTGCGCCTTTGGGCCTTCAAAAACTTTTTTTTGTAATGATTGTTTATTGTTCATTAAAACTAACAACTAACTTGAAAGTAGTTGTTGTGAATTGTTGTTGTGAAAGAAGGGTTTGAAATGCCCCCCCCCCCTCCCAGAGACCGCAAGTCAGTCTCGGGGTGGGGGGGGGCGGGGGGGGGCGGCAAGAGTGGCTTTCGCCCAGGGCGCAAATCACTCTAGGAACGCCACTGGTAGTAGTAGTAGCTGCAGTAGTAGCAGCAGTAGTAGCAGTAGTAGTTGTTGTTGTAGCAGTAGTAGCAGCAGCAGCAGTAGTAGCAGCAGCAGCAGCAGCAGCAGCAGCAGCAGCAGCAGCAGTAGTAGTAGTAGCTGCAGTAGTAGCAGCAGTAGTAGCAGCAGTAGTAGCAGTAGTAGTAGCAGCAGTAGTAGCAGTAGTAGTAGCAGTAGTAGTTGTTGTAGCAGTAGTAGTTGCAGCAGTAGCAGCAGCAGTAGTAGTTGCAGCAGTAGCAGCAGTAGTAGTAGTTGCAGTAGCAGCAGTAGTAGTAGTTGCAGCAGTAGCAGCAGTAGTAGTAGTTGCAGCAGTAGCAGCAGTAGTAGTAGTTGCAGCAGTAGCAGCAGTAGTAGTAGTAGTAGTAGTAGTAGCAGTAGTGGTAGCCGTAGTAGTAGCATTTGTCGTAGTAGAAGTAGCAGCTGTAGTAGAAGTAGCAGTAGTAGTAGTAGTAGTAGGCCTGCAAGTTTAATCAAAATCAAAACATTAAATAAATATAGTAATTATTGTGACAGGCCTGCTCATAGTCAGTACCTGATCTTATTTTAATTTTTATTTAATCACAGTTAAGGCAATACAATTTATTCTGATTCTGAAATTACAAAAAAAGGCAGTTGCCTTTTTTTTAAGTAGAAAAGTTTCCTCAAAATGTCTCATTCTGCATAAAAACTCATAAAGGGGCAATTTCTATTTTAGTTGGATCTCCAGAGCAGATTTGAACCTAATCCTATTTAAAAAGGTCCCATGTAGGGATGCAAATTATCGATTAATTCATTAATCTATAGTTGATTGACCTTATCAATCGATTAACGATTAACTGATAAGCCACATTTTTCACCTGAATTTTAGTGTTTCAATAGGGTCTTTAAGAATATAAGCTATAGTATACATAACACTGAGTCATAAATATATCATAGTATTATTATATTGTATATTCCTCAATTAATTATTCCTTAGTAAAAAGCAGACAAATGTATTGATGCTGAATAACAAAATACAGTAATCCCTCGCTCTATCACGGTTTGCGGATTTTTTTTATTTTTATTTTTTATAGTGTAACTTTTTTTTTATAGTGTAACATTGTGTTCTGCGTCCTGATTGGCTAAAAGACTAGACCAGGATTAAACCTGGACTGGGCCTGGACTAAACCAGGACTGGACCAGGTCTAGACCTGGACTAAACCAGGATTATACCACCACGTGCCGCTGCTGGTTTCGTGCGGCTGGTTTGTGGCTAGGGCTGAGAGTACACATTCCGGGCGCCGCGGTTCGATCTCGTGCTCAGCAGCCCGTTGGCACCTACGGCCGGCTGTGAGTCGAGCTTGGCGCAGAGCGATGCGCGGTTGCCTTGTTTCGTGACCAGGCAGGTGCGCGTGTCCGCAATTAGCGATTAATTACAATTAATGCATTTTGTTCGACCAACGTCTTGCTCGACAATTAATTGTAAGTCCATTAATTGTTGACATCCCTAATCCCCGTGCTCACTTCTATGGACTTTTATATAAACAGTCTATGATTGTTCCTTTGTTTTTTTCCTCGTAAGCAGCTTTGATATGGATGGGCCATGTTTGTCTCCGATTGGCTAATCCACCTGTCAGTCATGGCCATCTGAGCTCAGGGAGATTCACCAGTGACCAGACTCACATCCTCGTAAAGTCGATTAATTGTTGACATCCCTAGTCCCATGGCATGAAATTTTCACTTTCTGAGGTTTTTGAACATTAATGTGAGCTCCCCTACCCTGTTTAGCCCCCCCCCATGGCTAAAAGTTGCGAAATGTGTAAACTGAGCATTTGCAATCCTTTTCCGCGTTTGAAAAAAAGACAGCCCAAACGGGCGATTCTGAACAAGGGAAGTTTCTGACGTCACATTCAAGAAAAAATGCAAATGCAGGTCCACCCCCCGTCTGAATGTTTACCCAGCGTCTCTGGAACTCGCAAACGAGCTACGCAATGCGAGATGCGTTTTTTAATTTGCCTGGAGGCACGTGAGAGTGTTTCCAGGCTCAGATGTCCTTTATCCGAGCCTCCGAACCTCTGAAACAGCAGTGGTTTAATTTTATTTTCTGTGGAAATGTGTTTATTTTTCAATGGAAATCATCTCATATCTTCCTCTGCACTTAAGTGGAGCCAGCGCACCGCTAAAGAGGAAAGAGCGGAGAGTTTGGCCACGCCCCACCCGCTGCACTAGCCTATCTCTGTCCTCCTCATTTGCGTTCAAGCAACAACGCCCATAATGGAGTGTTTGAGAGGGATGTTTTTGGCTCTGGCTGTGTTCACGAGGCTCTCTCATGCATTGAGTCTTGATTTTGAAGAAGGATTAATTTACAGTATTACGGAACCATTAAGGCGCCATATAAAAGCATTAAGAAGTACCATGTCATGGGATCTTTAAACAAAAGCCCAAAATCTAATTCCAATCGTAATACTAGTCAGAAAAAATACCAAAGTAGTAAAATTAAGATTAAGTTTTAGTCTTAAGCCTTTATTGGTCTCACACACAATGACACACAGTGACACACGGGAGAAATTTGACTTCTGCATTTTGACCCATCCTTTTTCAGGAGCAGTGAGCAGCCATCTTTTTCGGCGCCCGGGGGGCAGTACCGTGAAGGGTCTTGCCCAAGGACCCACACTGGTTAGCTCATTGCCCGGGGGGGATTTGAACCCACAACCCCCAGGGGGAAAGTCCATGACTTACCAGTTGAGCTAACCAGCCGGTAGTAGTAGTAGTAGTAGTAGTAGTAGTAGTAGTAGAAAAATATCTTGGCTAGATTTTAGTTTTGGCTCAAAAATGGCAAAAAAATCTCCACACTACTGCAAAGAAATTGTATACATGACAAATATTGAGCACCAAAATATTCATTATTCCAGCTTTCATATTTTGAACAAAAAGTTGAGGTTTACAAGTAGTAATAGTAAAAAAGACATATTCCAAGTAGTAGTAGTTGTAGCAGAGTAGGCAGTGGTGAAAGCTACAAAGTACAAAAGTAAAACAACAATACTTGAGTACTTTACTTTTAAGAGCATTTTACAGTGGATACTTTTTTTCTTTAATTTCCCTACATTTGAGAGCATGTATGTGTACATTCATGTATGTGTACATTTTAGATCTGGGCTGAAAAGTAAAAAGTACTTTCTTTATGGTTTGAGACCTGCTGAAATGACTTGAGACTTCTTCTTCTTCTTCTTCTTCTTCTTCTTATTATTATTATTTTATTTATTTATTTATTTATTTTTTAACATCCCAACTTTGAGCAAATTAAATACATAAAAACACACTCTTTAAGTACATTTTTAAACAAGTACTTTAATTTTTACTTAAGTAGATGTTTTTTTCATGTGATACTTTTCCTTATGGAGTAACAATTTCCCAATTTTGGCCTCATCATTTTTGATTTACTTTACAGTGGTCCCTCGCTCTATCATGGTTCACTGTTCGCGGCCTCGCTGTTTCGTTTTTGTTTGTTTTTTAAATAGTGTAACTTTTTTTTTTTTATAGTGTAACATGTGTTCTGCGTCCTGATTGGCTAAGAGACTAGACCAGGACTAAACGTGGACTAAACCAGGTCTAGACCAGAACTAAACCAGATTTAGACCAGGTCTAAACCAGGTTCGATCTCGTGCTTGCAGCCCCGGTGTACGCGCGTCGCGCTGCTGCGTCGCGCTGCTGCGTCGCGCTGCTGCGTCACGCTGCTCTGTCACGGATTTGTCCACGATGAGGGGTGCACGTGTCGCGCAATTCTACAAGGGGTTGGTGCGCGTCGCGTCCAGCGGGGCTTCCGGAGCCGTGTCTCCCCCCATGCGTCACTATTAATACATTTTGTTGAAAATCTATGAAAGTTTGAGTGTTTAAACGAGAGACAAATGTGAGAAAAGGTTCATTCCAGTCTGAGAAAAGAGTACAATGTGTGTGGTGAGGCATTTACAGCCTTAAAACATGTATAATAATTGAAAAATCTAAAGTAGTCTTACTTCGCGGATTTCTCTTATTGCGGGTTATTTCTGAAACCTAACCCCCACGATAAACGAGGGATTACTGTATTTAATATTTCTGCTGTCATTGTAGCAGTGCTTTTTGGGACTACAGCTTCTTAAAAATGTAACTTGTGTAACGTACTTAACTCAAATTTCTTTATCCAATCCAAACGTAAAAACATGGGGAAAAAACAACAACAAAAAACATCTCATAAGATCATTTTCAGCTTCAATCTTGTGACACCTTGTCCCATCCCTAAAAATTACTACTACAATAAAAATACGAAGATATCCATTCACTCACTGGACAATTTTAAGACCAACAAAACTGACAAAAATCGCATTGAATCACCGATAAAGGGCCCTTACCAAAGCCCTGTATTTCACTAAACCATCTCTTTGTTATTATATTGTAATGTGTCCGAGCTATGTCTCCTGTGGATCAATAAAGTCTGTCTAAATCTGTGTCTGCTAGAACCGTCACCTTTTGGGAATAGCATGACAGAATGAATAAACTGCCCTGATCAGCTGCTCGGAGACTGAAGCTTTAATCTGCTCTATAATATCACTGAAGCGCTCAGCTCTATCCTCAGCAGTCAATAGCACGTCAATAATAGTAGTCATCAGTAGTAGTAGTAGTAGAAGTAGTAGTAGTAGTAGTAGTAGTAGTAGTAGTAGTAGCAGCAGTAGTAGTAATGATATATTGCCGAAGTAAATATAGACGATAATCAACAATACTGAAATTAATTTCCACTGACACAACAATCCAAAAACAGATTTAAAAGGTACATTGTGTAACTTTTCTGGTGGAGGGTCCGTCAAATACTTTTCTCCATGGAGATGTTATTGCTCTACCTGGAATATTTCACAGTATGGCATTAAACCTTTCATTCTTCACGGAGGTCAAACCAGACCAAGTTACAAGTAATTTATTTATTGTCATTTACTGATTTAAAAAACCCCTGGAAAAGCATACGGTCTTACTGTGAGTCCATCAATCTGCTTGTTTCCATGGAGATAGAGAGGCTTAATATCATCCAGGCAAAGCATTAACGCACATTACATGGTGTCAAACAAGTGGTAGATGCTTCATCAGAAAATGTACGCACTGTCTCTTTAAACTTTTGATTTATTTTTATGTATTTATTCTTGTTATTTATTTGGTAAACAATTACAGTACAAGCACTCTCATTTCACAGCAAAAGGTTCCAGGTTCAGTTATGAGGTTGCCGTGGTATTTTCTATGTAGAGTTTACCCAAAACATGCACCATGTATAAAATCCTCCAGTATTCCTGAATTAGTCCTGACCAAGACTAAGCTCAAGATCTGAAGATGGTCCCATTGCTCCTGACAGGTTGGCCCAGTGGCACTGAAGAATTAAAGGATGGACATTTCCTACAGGGACAATAAAGTGTACCTTAAACTTTTAACCCTAACCCTTTCATCTGTCATCTGTCTTGTGTTTTGGAATTGGATAAATCTGCCTAATTGTGTTTGAAGTGTGAAGTATTTTGAGTTTAAGTTTGTCCTGTTTGAAAATATAGTGGGCACTTCCCTGCTACTCTGGGTCTTCCTGTTGGGACACTCTGTGCTCTGACCCACTGCCAACTGTGCACACAAGAGAGAGAGAGAGAAACAGAGGGAGGGAGGAGAGGGGGAACCAACTGTGAACACGAGAGAGAGAGAGAGAAACAGAGGGAGGGAGGAGAGGGGGAACCAACTGTGAACACAAGAGAGAGAGAGAGAAACAGAGGGAGGGAGGAGAGGGGGAACCAACTGTGAACACGAGAGAGATAGAGCGAGAGACAAAGCGAGAGAGAGAGCGAGAGAGAGGGAGGGAGGGAAACAGAGGGAGAGATAAGGGGAAAGAAGGAGGGGAAGGGAGAGGGTGGGAGAGAGGGAGAGCCAGCTGTGAACGAGAGAGAGAGAGAGAGGAGGGGGAGAGGAGAGAGGGAGAGCCAACTGAACAGAGGGAGGGAAGGAAAGAGAGGGAGAGATAAGGGGAAAGAAGGAGGGGAAGAGGTGAGAGGGAGAGCCAACTGTGAACAGGAGAGGGGGGGCAAAGAGGGAGGGTGGAGGGAAAGAGGAGAGGAGAGAGGAAAGAGGAAGGGAGCGGAGAGAGGGAGGGAGGGGGAGAGAAGGCGGCATGAGAGGAGAGAGACAGATGAGAAGGGAGGAGAGGAGAAAGAGCGAGACTGAGGGAAAAGAGGTGCCATCCAGGCCAAACACTGCAGTGTATTTACTGTACAGAGGTCAGGCCAAAAGTACAGTGCACGAACAACCAACGCAACTGTGAGTGTGTGTGAGAGAGAGAGGTCCGCACACCTCTGTATCCCAAAACAAAAACACATTAAATATTCAAATATTGGCTCATATCCAAACCTTTATTAATGTACTTTTTATTTTTTTATTTTAATGGTAAATGGTCACATCTTTATATAGCGCTTTTCCACCTTCAAGGCACCCAAAGCGCTTTACAACAAGGAACCACTCACCCATTCACACACACATTCACACACCAGTGTACGCAGAAACTGGGGGCGAGGTGGGTTAAGTGTCTTGCCCAAGGACACAACGGCAGCATTCATCTGTGGGAGCTGGAATCGTACCAACCAACCTGTGGGTCAGTGGATCTGACCGCTCAACCACTGATGTTTCTTATGTCAAGAGCGGGATTTGAACCGCCAACCTTTGGATCAGTGGACAAATGCTCTACCAACTGAGCTACTAGCCTTCATCACATATTTCCTTTTGCTTTGGATCACAGTACACAGCGTCTAGATGCTTTTTTTGCTTGCTGCATTTGCGTAGATGCAAATACTGGGGTTTCATTTAAATACTGTGTATTAAAATAGAAGACTTTTGAAATGCTGGCAACTTAAATACAGGTTAAATGCTCTAGCTACTGAAATGACTAATGAAAGTCAACACTAAAACGTAAAAAAAAATTTATTATTATTTTGTATTTATTTGGGATTTTATTTATAGATTTATTTTGCTTTTTTCCCCCCAATCATAGATAGTTTGAGTTCATATTTTCAAATCAATTTTCAGAAAAATTCAACTGATAATCCGCAAATCATCTTTCCTTTTTAATTCATTATCCCATTTGACGATCTGCAACTGTGCAACTTCTTGTGAATATTGCATAAAGTGAATGAGTGGCTAATAACCTGTGACCCATTTTTGTATTCACGTGTGCAACTGCCAGGCCAAAAACACTTTCCTTTGCATTTATAATTAGGGCTATCATGGCCTGTCACAATATGTCGAACTACAAGTTTTTTTTCACTTAGATTCATTGTTATGGGGGTCACTGTGTACCTTTTCGAGTGTCGGGTCTGTCACCTGCTTGTGCCCATGGAGATATTACTGGTTTTGCTTTGATTATTCAACAGTGTGAAAATAAGCTTTGTAATCACATTGGAGAAGATCAGGTATTTTAGGCTATAAAACACATGTAACTGAACAAATACAAGCTAGATATGTTCAAAGCCCTACTGCGGAACATTCCAAGCAAATAAATAACATCATGGGGACAAGCAAGTAGAGGACCCTCCACCAGAAAACACATGCACCTTTAATCACCAAATCTGTGACTATGTTAAATAATTTGGTTAAAAATACCAAATACCTCTTGTCGATATATTGAAACAGCAGCCCATGATATCGATACGGTAAAAGCATCAAATTAAATCAATATTTCAATTATTTCTGGACACCTCTATTTATAATATGGGAGAAAGCCCAATTGTTATTTCATGGGGCTTTTGACTTAAAGCTGCACTATGTAACTTTTTGAGTCCACCACATGCTTGAGTCCATACAGACATTATTGTTTTTTTCCTGGAATGTTCAACAGTATGGCATTTCATTCAACTATCTCCATGGAGACAGTCAGGGCCACACCAGCACCAAGTTACAGGTCAGATCTGTGGAGAAGTGGGCCCGCTCGCAGTAAGAACGCAAGTCTTAGTTTTAATTTTGAGAAATAAGAACCCCTGTAAACAAATAAAAGATAAATTTTTTTAACGCCATACCGTGAAACATTCCGGACAAAGCAGTGACATCCCTAACCCTAACCAGAAAAGTTACACAGTGCAGCTTTAATAAATGACATTCTATACACATCGTTTACTTAACAGACAGTCCAGCCTCTCAGTCTGACCATATAAATCTATCCAAAACTGCATTTACGAGATGTAATTTATGAATATAGATAACTCGGACTTAACAGTGTTTGCTTAGAAGAGGTCGATCCCTTTATAATCCTAATAAAATCATTTAGTTTACACACTTTAATCGACTAAAGAAAGTGCAGATGGTTGTGGCTACTTATTACAATACAAGGCTTTAAATAAACAGCAAATTCAACTCTTACTATTCAATACTTTCTGGGTTTATCCAATAACATGTTTTTGTAATTCATCAGAAATCAGTTTGTTCATTTGGGTTTAAGGTGCACTATGTCACTTTTTGGTTGAATGTTCTTCACCTTCATGTTTCTCTGGATATGTCATTGCTCTATTTCCAATGTTCCACAGTATGACATTAAACTGCTCTTAAGGGGGGGGGGGTACGGTCACCTCTCCACAGATCTGCCTTGTAACTTGGTCTGGTTTGGTCTCCATGACAATCCCATACTGACAAACATTCCAGACAAAGCAATAAGCACATGACAAAAGCAGGTGATGGACCCTCCACCAGAAAAGTTACACAATGCACCTTTAAGATGTTACTTAGGCCTGTGACAAATGTATAATTATCATCTCATTGTGTCAGATATGACAGATGGAACAATATTTTTTGGGAGTCAATTTATTTATTTCGTGGGAATTTTTTGGTTCAGCCAATATCTTGCTTGGACATAAAATTTGATGTGATAAGACTATTTACTGGTTATACTCAGCTCAGAAAGTCTCAAAGTTTAAACTTTTATAAAAGTTGTGCTGTAGTTACTGGAGAGATTAATAACAGCAACATCTGGATCAGTTTTGTCTCATTTTATTCTATTTTAAGGAAATGAATGCTTTTTTTCTAGACTGATTTGTATGATATCGGGTTATACAATAGTATTGAGAAAAAAGATTGAAAAAAGGTGAAACCCTATTTTTTTAAATGCAATATAGCTACATATTTAGGCTGAGTTCTTCTCTCACACAGAAAACACTCTGTTCCACTTTGTGACATCATGTGGTAATACAAGTAGTGCTTCACTGTGTTTTTAAACTCCATACACCATCACTAGAATCATAATTATAGAAGAATTATCACAGTGATTGTGGTCGGGCACTGAGGTGACACTAAACCCAAGCAATAGTCAGCATGACAGTGAGAGATGTTGTCTGACAAGTGGTTTCCTCCGGAGACGGTGGCTAATGCTATTGAAGTCATGGTGCTCCTTATTACTGAGACAAATATGCACACACACACACTGGGCTCAACAGGCTCAGTCTGCACAGGGCTGTCCAGCATCAGCTACATGTGGATTTACTCACACTGAAAACAACATAAGCTAATGCAATGATCCTCAAACTGTGGTGCTCGTACATCTGATTTGACACCTGTCTCTTGCCATCTTTTTTGCTACTTATTTAGAATTTATTATAACCATTTATATTCCTTTTACTGTTTGTTATTATATTATATTGTGATGTGTGAGCTATTGTGTAATTTCCCTTGTGGATTAATAAAGTTTTTCAAAGTCTATCTGGGAATAGTTATGCTGGCAGTGCAATATGAGTTTTATTAAAGCTTTTAGAGTATAGACTGTAGACTGATAAAATGCTTTGTCCGGGTTTAAGGTCCTACATTATCAATATTCAAATATCCAAAGCTCAAAATGCTCTGTTTCACCTTCTGATGTCATGAAGCGGTAGTTTTCAAGTTATCAGCTACCTTTTACCTTTTGTCTAGAAGAGACTGGCAATTTCAATTGGTTCTAGTGAAGGTGTATGGAGTTTAAAAACAAAGTGGAGCACTTCCTGTATCACCACATGACATCAAAAGGTGGAATAGAGTGGGTTCTTCTCTCTCAAACAGAAAACAATCTATGCAGAGTTTGTGTGCTGAACGTGTGTGAATGAAACAAAACACAACTCAGACAAACACAACAGGTCTGTTTGTGATGTGAACATTATAACAGATCAGAAAATAGCTTAATATGAGCTCTTTAAGTCCTGGTTTAGTCTGGAATTAGAAAAGCACAATTAAGAAAAAAAAAAAAGTTGTAATTGGAATTAAATTTGTGTATTTTATATTTAGGATTTGGTTCAGGATTCTGTAAAGATCTAAACCACAGATACAACATTTTTCTATTTTCTATAAAAAGACAATGTTTTGTTCTTTTTAATGGACCTTATATTGTGTAAATAATTGCAGCCTTTTCAATCGGATAATTGCGCCAACACAAATTGCAACACATCGTAAAGTATTGGAGAAGTGTGTGTTCTAGATCCTCGGCTAAAGCTTCTCCCATGAGCTCAGAGAGGAGTGAGTGACACAAACATGGCTGCTTACAAGGAAAAAGAAAGGACATTTCTATCACAGGGGACTGACAAAAAGTCTGGACTTCTGCAGAATAAATAAGAGAAGAACTGAACTGGGACTGAACTAATCTGAGGTGAGAGAAGTGGATTTTTGTTCAAAATTATGGGTGACCAATGAGATCCTTTGCTTCAGATGAATAAAACAAAACAGACAAAGTGTAGACCTATCTGGAATAGTCCTGGTCTAATTTTTAGCCCTGCTTCATTCAAAAAATACCTCTTAAGCTTTTAGCCATGTTATAATGTTGTTACCTCATCAAAAACATATATGGAGTTGTGTTTTGTTGTTTGAGCAACCCTTTATTATTAGTCTGTCAACATCTACAAAGCTCCAAATGCTCTGTTCCACCTTGGGATATCATGATATCATGAAGTTAACAGCTACATTTTACCTTTTGTTCAGTAGAGAATTCTAGGGCCGAAATTATCCAAATGATTCTAGTGAACGTGTGAGGATTTTAGAAACACAGAGCACTTCCTGTATCACCGCATGACATCACAAGGTAGAACAGAGTGCTTTCTGTTTGAGGGAAGAACTTAACATAAACATGCAATGTGTAAATGAAACAAAACACAACTCCAGGTCTGTTTGCGAAGAAAATAGCGTTATATGGGCCATTTAAATGCAAATGTTATCAACATTTAAAAGCATTCTGGTTTAAAATATTGAACACACACTTTTGTATTTGTACCACTCAACATAAAACATTTTAATTAGCAAAATACCAAACACTGCTCTGACCTCTAGCACATTCATCCAATACACAGAGACCAGGGCTTATCGCAGGAATTGTACACCTATCACGGCGTGCATGACATTTTAGACAAGCTTTGAAAAATGAAACATCAAAAACCTGGCATTTCAGAAGCTCTGAACATAGATTCACCAGCAATTACAGAGGCAAATGTCAACTTGATTCATCACTATAGTTCTGCTTCTCTTAAGTAAATCAACACAAAGCCACTGAGTCACAAAAAAAGTCAATTTGAACATGTTGCAAACGAAGCCTGTTAGGTATTATCATGTGCAATTATAGATGATGAGAAAAAGCAAACTGAAATAAAATACATTTTTTATTGGTTATTTTGCTAGTGCTTGCTATTAAGCTAATCAGACAACACAAACCTCTGCAAAGGCATGCTCCAAAATTTTACAATGAAAAAAATTGTTGTCAATTGTCAATTTAAATATAGGATAGGCTAAATGCTCTAGTTACTGAAATGACTAATGAGAGTCAAAAATAAAATGTAAATGAATAATTTTTACACACACATATACATATATACATTGTGTGTGTATGTGTACAATCCCTCAGTAGTCCAGGTAGAATCTAACCTGGGAAATCCCAGGCTGCTTTTGTTCGTTCCGATCTGAAAGAGCCTGGCAACTAGGCTAAGCGAGCTCCTGATTTTGGGAGCCAATCAGAGAGCGGGGAGGGGTGGAAAGAACGTGACAAACGGAAACTTGTAGTTTGAACTGATAGTAGGGCTGGGCGATATGGAGAAAAAAAATAATCTCGATATGTTTTTGCTATATCTCGATATATTATCTCGATATCTATGCAGGGAAAAAAACAAACAATCAAAAAACCAAATGCGCCAAATTCAGCAAGGATTTTTTTTTAAATTGAAGTGCAAATAGGTAGGCAGCCAAGTGCCTAAAGGTAGACAGGTACTAGTACTAGGTACAGGTACTAGGGCGCTTTGTGCTACAATTTTGTATGAAAAGCGCCTTATAAATGCTTGATTGATTGATTGATTGATAGTAACAAACTGCTTGTGCACCATTTTTAACATTACCAAACCAAGTAGTACATTGCCTTATTTTAATTGTAAACATAAAATCTGAGGGTAGACAGTTCTTATAAAGTGCTTCTTTAACATTTAAGATAAAAGACAAAAAAAAATCCCTCATTTTGTAGCCAAGTGCCTAGAGCAGTGCTTCTCAATTATTTTCCATGACGCCCCCCCTAGGAAGAAGAAAAAATTTCACGCCCCCCTCCCTGCGCGCGACTATTAACTCATTCAGTGCCGGAGACGTCTATTGACGTCCCCTCGAATCCAACCGTTGAGTGCCGTGACGTCTATAGACGTCAATTGCTTTTTTCAGCGGGGGTTGCTAGGTTACGGCCTGGAGCAACTTTTGAGGTGTAATTCACATCTCTCAACCTGTAGATGGCGATGTTGTATCATTATTAGCCGATCAGAGCCGGGGAAGAAAGGAGGAGTGCAGCGTGTGTATGGTGTATTGGCCAGAGTAGTAAGATGGCGAGGCCAGAGAACCCGGAAAAGCAGATAACTGTTGATCAGCGCCTATGGAGCGATCAGATCGCTCTTGGGACCCAGGATCCTGGATCAGAGGATCGCAGAGACAAGCCGGATCAAGCAGCGAGGTCTGAGCAGAGATCTGCTGTGCCCGAGGAGGGGGCGTGTCATGTGTGCGCTGCGCGGATCACGGAGTCTCTTCAGAACTACGACAGCTCCAAAGAAGAAGTTTACTGACTTGGAGCAGTGATGCTGCTGTATGGTAATTGTAATGAATGAAGTTTTGTGTGTGTGTGTGTGTGTGTGTGCGTGCGTGCGTGCGTGCGTGCGCGCGTGTGCGTGCGCGTGTGCGTGTGTAGCTGTGTGTGTGTAAAGGTTTATGCATGGGCTTGTGTGTATGTACATATATATATATATATGTGTGTGTGTGTGTGTGTGTGTGTGTATTAGTTTTTATTATGGGTCTGTACTCTGGGCTTCAGACAAAGCCTCAACAAAGTTCTATTTTATAGGAAAAGATATTATATCCTGTAAACATCTCTTGGCACTATTGATTTGAACGAATTTTCAATTCACAGAGCCTTATATTCTTATAGTTGTAAATAAAAAATGTACTTTGTCATCAAAAATCTCTTTCTCTGTTATTTTAGATGTTTGAGGTGTCACTAAATCGATAAATATTGATGTCAAAGTCACTGATCTGCTCGAAATCCTTCTCTGAACTAAACGCTCGTTTTCTCCATTTCTTGCTCAAAAACCAGTGTTTTTGCTGAAACTTCCCTATGTTCTACTATCAGTTATTTGAGAACCGAAAAGGTTAGAAACATAATTTTTTTTCCAGGTGAAAGAAGAGAGTCGACACTTTATTTTGATGTGTCCCATGTTTATATAGTCAAAGAACTCAGTATTCTGTGGGTCTTGGAAAATCAGTGAAATTCTACTGAAACCTCTGGCACTCTGGGGTTAGAATTCTGAAAACAGGCCGGCAGTGAATGAGTTAATAGTATTATTTATCTAGAAAATTATTAGTGCACCTCTGCATAACATTGTATCCTTTTATTAACATTAAAAACAAAAAAAAAGAAACTTCCAACAAACACTCCACTCTTTTTTTGCGCTGAGGACTCAAATATGAATGTGTTTTTAATGCAGCTTTGCGCACATTTGTTTAAAAAAAAAACACTATTTACTTGTGTCACTGATGCGTCAGCTTCTGTTGGACTAAAGGACACGACTCAGTGGAATATAATGTGTTTTTTTCTGTGACAGAGGATGTTCTGCTGATGGTGAGTCTGTTCTGTGCGTATATGCGTGTATTTAAGGTTGCCGACCCCTGCCCCAGAGCGACAATGAGAGTGCTGCTTCCAACTACTGTTGTTGATGTGCAATTACACTTTCATTCTAGTACAGTATGGCAAAAAAGCATGTTTCCCAGGGTCACACGCGCCCCCCCTGGCATCACACCGCGCCCCCCCAGGGGGGCCCGCCCCACTATTTGAGAAGCACTGGCCTAGAGGTAGACGGGTACTAGTAACAAAGTGCTGTGCTTGTGTACCAATTTTAACATAATCAAACCAAGGAAGTAGTATATTGCCTTATTTAATTGTAAACATAAAATCTGAGGGTAGACGGTTATATAGTGCAAAGATAAAAAAACAAAAAAAATTAAGATGAGACAAAAAAATCCCTCATTTCGTAATTAATTAAAAAAAAGAAATAATACATATTGCCTTCCTTTTCCTTAAAAAACAAAATTCGAACTCCAAAAAATAAAAAACTGTACCTGTAGTGTAACATTTTTACATTTGAAGATTTTGAGCCAGGAACACCAATCGGTCAACTGTGTCAGGCTTAGGGCCTAGTCCCCACGACAACGTTCCTGTTTTTTTTTTTTTACCCGGGGTGAAAAAAAGTGTCGTTCACACACGTGTTGGATCAGAAAACCTTCGTGTCAAGATGAGCACGGAGCGCTGAGTGAAAACGATGTAGTACATATGTCACACCGATAAGTGGCGCTGTAAACCGTAAAGAGCCAGAGCCACCGGAATCGCAAGACTACAAAGAGCACATGCGCAGAAAGTCCTTTCTCTTTCGTAAACAAGCAAACGCGTGTACTTTAGGGACCGTCAAAAAAAGCGAATTTATTTTATCCCCCTGCTCCACCAATGTAGCAGCGACTCCCTCCGGTAATGTGAAAATGCTGACCGTCCCTAACATAGACAGACGCCACAGAACGAAGATTTGCGCTGCGTGAGCAGAGTTTTTGCCTATAAATCGATAGTTAGTATTACTTGCTATCGTTTTATTAGATAGACATTAACAAGTAGAACTCTAGTTAACCTTGCTTGTGTTATTTACGCCAAATGCTTGTTTGGATCTTAGTACGGGAATGTTAAACATACTCGGACATTATGTTGGCTTTTCTGCGAGAATATACAACCGGGGACCATCACCAACGGGCAGCTATATAGTTGTGTGAATTTGTGTAAAGAAAACAGAAATGCGTTCATATATTTTTGTGTGTTATACTGCATGTGCCTGTTTGTAAAAGGTAAATTTTCATTCAATAAAAAAGACAAGAAATGGTTGCTCTATTTCTTTATTTACAGCACACAACACCCTCAAATTGGTATGGGCTCCTCATTGTCCACTATCTGCCTTTTCATTGACGGGATTTTTCCACTTTTAAAATACGTGTTTAGCTTTGAATTGGCGAACACTCGTGTGTCGTGCGTACCACGGCAGTGAAACACAAACGCAAGAAGGAGGCGGGGCGGACAGCTCCACAAACAGTTGAGGAAAATAAGCAGGGCGGTGAAATCTTATTCATTTAGCGCATTATCTCGAGTTTTTCGATATGCCAAAATCTTTCTCGATTTCATAAAACATCTCCAGATATCGCAAATCTCGATTAATCGCCCAGCCCTAACTGATAGCTAAGGCACTCTGTTCAAATTGTTCCATGTATAAATTAGCCATGATAGGGGAGACAATTTGAACAGAGTGCCTAAGCTTCATATCCAGGCACTCCGCCCACACACTGGTTTCGTTATGTTGATGATAATTTTACAAAAATCAAAATTCAAGATTTGGAACCTTTTACTGCACATATAAATTCTGTAGATCCTAATATCAAATTCACCCGTGAAGATGCCAAGGATAACACATTGGCGTTCTTAGATTGTGCAGTAACAATAGGAGGAGACCGGCGACTCCAAGTAGAAGTCTTCAGGAAGCCCACACACACAGACCAATACCTGCTTTTTGATTCACACCACCCACTGCAGCACAAACTGGGTGTTATTCGGAAATTACAACACAGGGCCCAAGTGGTTCCCACAAGCACAGGGGGTAAGGAGAAAGAAGAACAACATGTGCAGGAAGCCCTCTCTGTTTGTGGATATCCTAAATGGGCTGTTAACAAAACCAAGAGAGACAAGGGCAAGAAACAAGACAACAGAGAATCCGAACCCAGGAGGAAAGGGGTAGCGATTCCTTACCTGGCCGGCGTGTCGGAAAAACTACAGAGGATTTTCAGACAATATGAAATCCCAGTTTATTTCAAACCCACAAACACTTTAAGACAAAAACTCGTCCACCCAAAGGACAAAACACCGAGCCACAAACAAAGCAATGTGGTCTACTCCATTCAGTGTAGTGAAGACTGCAGTGAGCGCTACATTGGAGAAACAAAACAGCCACTTCACAAGAGGATGTACCAACACAGACGGGCGTGCCAGAGTGGACCGTCATCTGCCGTATATCTTCACCTAGAAGCCACGGGCCATTCTTTTGAGGACAGTGAGGTTCAGATCTTAGCCAGGGAAAATAATTGGTTTGAGAGGGGAGTTAAAGAGGCAATTTTTGTCAAAAAAGAGAATCCTTCTCTGAACAGAAATGGTGGAGTCAGACATAATTTGTCTCCCATCTATAATTCCATTTTTAAGCCTAGATCAAGCAAACAGGGGAACAATAGGGCTAGCCAGGTCAGGGCCAGAGGTGTGAAAAAACAGGCGTGTAGGGATGAATAGGGATCGTTATCTAGACGCCAGAGAAACAAAAGACGGAAACCAATGAGATAGTTTCGGAAAGTAGTTAGCTAGTTAGCTCCTCCCTGCAGCAAGATATAAGCAAGCGTCTTACCAGTATTCTAATTAGAGCTGACGAAGCCTCTCGGATGAGTGGCGAAACGTTTTCAACCAAACATACTTTGTCCAGTTGACAAATTGAACTTCTCCTTTTATCATGGATTCTACCTGGACGACTGAGGGACTTTTCACGTATATATATTTATGTTATTTATTTATTTTCAAATTGTACCATAGTTTAAGTCAGTATTTTCAAATAAATTTTCTGATAAATTAAAATTACAATCCACAAAACATCTTTTTTCTTTTCTCTCTCTCTCTCTGTCTATTTTTTTTATTTTTATTTATTATACAATTAATTTTTGGCACAGCACAGCAAAATCTGCAACTGCAAGCATTTTGCCTGTCCCAACTTCAATCAATTCTCAATAATTATAGCACCAAACTCGTATCAACTCAGCACAACTCAATGAAGCCATTTTCTCATAACCCCAACATAAAAATTTAATAACTTTCTTTTTACTTATTTATCTATTCCGTACATTACATACCCTACATGGTCCAAAACATACAATATTAACGAAATGGAGCATAGGACCCTAGTTTAAAACAGGGCTATTTGATGTAAAGCATGGGGTTAAAGATTCCTAAACACAAACTGTGCACTTGTGTCCCGTTTGGTCTCCAATGCTGCCTCACCTTAGGCCAGGGTCAAGTGGACATATCTGGAGGAGTGCGAACGCATTTTTTACCCCATATGCCGCCGTACAAGCCACGCACACGGGTTGTTTTCACTATTCTCAAGTAACAAGCGTCTAATCTAACCACCAGCAACATGTAGGCAACTCAAGACAAGACACGAGTTAATTGAGAAAAGCGAACTCGGCTTTTAAAATAAGAAGCAGTGCGCACAGCCGAGTACGCACGGCTACACGCGTAAAAGCAACCCCAAAAAGGCTAAAAGTAACCAACAAATCGTTAAAATAAAATAAAAAAATTGCAAATTACACTTGAAGCAATAGTGGAGTTTGTTTACAGATCGCTGTCATAATATTCCCTCGACTCGACCCTTCAGCCAACAAGCAACAGCGGCAGAAGTAGCGAAATGACATGACGGCGTTAAAAAACACACTTCGGAAATACGTGCAAAATTGCGCCTTACCTCCGTGGAGCGATCGTGCCCAAAGTGCGTTCCTAGTACATGAAATTGACGGTAAAATGTTGAAGCGGAGGGCAGCGGTAGTCTCCCCGTGTGAGCGTACGAGGTGCGACTTTACTTTGGCCGTGTACCCTCTCCGTTACTCCAGTGAACACTGCGCTGTCAGGCCGCCCACTTCCGGAGCTACGACGAACTGCGCACCCCGTGGAAAAAAGACCAATATCCATCCATCCATTCATCCATCCAGCTTCTTCCGCTTTTCTATTTCTGTATTATTATTATTATTATTATTATTATTATTATTATTATTATTATTATTATTATTATTATTATTATTATTATTATTATTATTATTATTATTATTATTATTATTATTATTATTATTATTATTATTATTATTATTATTATTAATTTTTGTTTTTTAAGGCTGTCAGATTGTTGTACATTGAGATCTTGGTAATAAACAAATGTTCGCACAAGTTTTAATTAAAAAAGAGAGACATCGCCATTGTTTCTCATAAAGCTGCCTATGTTATCACTTTATTTTGTTTGAGTTGAACCACTACATACGGACGGGATTAGTTTTATGGGGTGACATGGGGTGAAGTAATAATTACCAGGGAATTTAGTCCTGTCTGAACGCGCCATGTCCGTAAACATAACGGAGTATGTCTGTGAAATTTACAGCGAGTTTCACCTTCTGTAAAACGGTTTGGGGGAATTACCATAGGTAATATTAATCCCGTGCGAATGCGACCCTCGGTAAAGATGTATGTAATATTTCGTCACATCCGTTTAAAGAAATAATTTACCGCAATTTTCAAACACGGAGGAGCTTGAAGCGCTTTGTTTTGCCGTGTACACAAAATGATCTACCGGTACTCTCAAACAAACGCACACATCGACCAATGAAAAAGCCCAAGAGGTATAAATCAGTCGTCAGAGGAATGAAACTTCTGCTTGTTTTAGGTCATGTATGCTCTATTAGTCCTGATTATGGGCAATAATTTGCATAGTTCGCTAATATTACACATAGGCAAATCATGACGTGCACGGCAACGAATACGTGACGGCAGAGCGTAAACAAACTCCTCCCATGTCAAATGAATATTACCGACATTTCTTGTCCTGTGTGAATGGGGTCATTTATATTACAGAGGTCCTGTGATAAACCCACATTACTCTACATCCCCCTGTTAAGCTAATCCCCTCCGAATAGGGCTTAACTTTATATTTTTAGTAGTACATTGAGATCTTGTTAATAAATAAATGCATTAATGTTTGAATTTTTTTTTTATCTAACCAGGAACGAAAACAAGAGAGAAAACTATATTGGCTATATTGTCAATTTTATTTAATCTGAGTTGAAAGAAAACTACTTCTATAGCTTGCTGTAATCCTCTGGTACAATATTTAGTCATAACTTACATCATTTCGCATTTGTTCATTACTTCTTTTGTTAGAGAGATAAACAGTTCAATAATGTATAGTCCAACAAAGTTCACTTGGCCTTTAATATATTTTATTACATTCTTGAAACAACTCTGAGGAAGACTTCTAGTGAACTGTGAAAACTTTTAGATATAGGAAAACAAAATAAATCTTGGTCTAAAAGTTTCATAATGTAACCTTGACAAGTAGTATCTCCAGCAGACCAGAGTTATAATAGGGAAAAATACCTCACATAGCTACAACTACTGGCCTATGCTCTCGGTATAATGTGAATTGATTAAAACTGAGGCCTATAGATTTGATTCTGTCATAGTGTATTGATTTAATTTAGTGTTCTTGTGATATTAAGATACCGGTTTGCACCTGTTTTTTTATAGTTTAGTTCTAGTTTACAACGTGAGCTTGGATTTTAGCCCTATATCCTCTCAAAGTAATCTTGTTGACGTCTTGACATCGTATAGGGTGCATTTTTAGTCACAACACCAACCGTTTGCAACGCACTTTTAACACTTTTACAATCGTCCGAATATATTTAAATGTTTTTTTTAAAATACTGACATTTTTCTTATTTATATATATGTTTTATCAGTCTACATTTTTACGTTGTCACAAAATATTTTATAAATTTTAAACAACTTAATTGACATGCCCAAGTCTAAAAACGATACAATACTGACCCCCATTGGTGAAAGGTTGAATTGCAGCCAAACATTGCGCTGTTTAAATGAGGTTTGGCGCGTGAGCCTGAGGCAGGATGGTAATTGAAAGGAGCCCAAATGCAATAAATTTAAGGGCAACGTGGGTCTGTGGGGCCCCAGGGTGCAAAATAAAAGACCAGCTTTTCTGCTTTAACCTTTTCGAGAAAATGTTTTATGTTTTATAAACAGGGCTCTCAAGTTTTGAGCGGGGTCGTGCGTGAGACTGTAATTTCCGAAGGGGGGGGGGGTATTGAGGGGGGGGGGTTATGAGATTATTATTATTATTATTATTATTATTATTATTATTATTATTATTATTATTATTATTATTATTAATTTATTTTTATTTTTTTTAAGGCTGTCACATTGTTGTACATTGAGATCTTGGTAATAAACACTTGAATTGAACACTTGAATTGCGTGAGAAATGCCGTGTGAGCGAATTGCGATTGCATTTACATAGAGCCCTGTGTAAATGTTTGTCAAACTTAAACTACAGAGCAACTAATGAGAGTTATATAAATGAAGTTATTACCTGATGGTTCTCCGTTTTGTCGTTCACTACTGACAGTTAGGGTGACCATTCGTCCAGATTTCGTCCGGACAGTCCGGTTTTAGAGCTGTCTGTGCGGCCGTCTGTCACGTGTCCTCCTTTTTTACATTTTGTCCTCCTTTTTTACATTTTGTCCTCCTTTTTTACATTTTGTCCTCCTTTTCAGACCCTCGCCGGCCACCGTTGCATAAATCGTTGCATAAATCGTTGCATAAATCGTCATTTACACTTGCTACTCTGCGATGTTCGCCATTTCCCAATTCAGCGAATGCACAGTTCGGAGTGTGGTTTCAGTCTGCAGTCGAGACGGTGCATACTCGCTGAGCCCTGAGTGCAGTCCGGGGATCACATGGGCGTCTGCGAAATGGAACAAGTCCCGCCTCAGCTCAATGAGCCGGGTGGTCTGCTCCTTGTTCCCTACAGACAAAAATATTATTCTATTGCAACTAGTAATACTTGGAATTGGGACATGGCCAATGTTCCCCCTAATTTTTAATGTGTCTGAGCGAACACACTAACTCCCTGAGCGCTCCTTGGATCCCTGTGAGCGACATCCGGAAAAAAAAATCAGCGTGAGAAATGCCATGTGTGGCGTGTGAGCGTGTGAACACGTCGAATTGCGTGTGTCACACTCTCAATGCGTGAGACTTGAGAGCCCTGTTATAAACAATAAAACATGCAATTAAATTATATTCTGAACCTTCTCGTCTCACTCTTTTAAAGAAATTGTACTTTTCTAACAGCAAACTTTTACTCCTACTTTAGTTTTTTTTTTTTAAATTGAAGTTACAGTAAACTTACAGTGACTTACACTTACACTTTCTTGAGTAAACGTTTTGGTCACTCTTCACACTTTAAAGGTGTATTGTGTAACATTTCTGGTAGAGAGTGCGTCACCCACTTGCTTCTATGAAAAAGTCATTGCTCTGCCTGGAATGTTCCACAGTACAACATTAAACAACTCTTATTGCTCACTTGAGTAATTTCGAGGACTACTACTTTATTCTACTTGAGTCATATACATTTGAAATAAAGTTACTCTTACTTAAGTCATTTTTGGCTATTCCAAATGTACAAAATACCTTTGTGTTGATAACATTCTGATTAAAACACTGCTTCTTTTACTTCCTTACTTACCTTTTTGTATTTTTTCTTAACTTTTTATCCACAAACTGCCACTAATCTGATGTACAGGTACAACAGGTACTATCCCACCAAACCAAGTAATAATGACAAAAACATAACTTTATATACTCTTTAAACATGTTGTATTAACAATATCCATCTGAATTATAGTATCTGTCCTTGATTTGTGAACATTTAAAACATAATTAATGATAAAAATACAAATTAAAGCTGATTTAACTGTATTTGTTTAATTAAAAACTTACTGATTCTGTAAATATAAGTCTTATATCAGGTCTCTTGGGATTCCAGGCCTTCTTATCTCTTAACTCCAAGCACAACATTCATTTATATCAGACCTAATTTTGCATATATTGTTTGTTTTCTAACTCCTACTGCTACCCCTCTTCATTCCACTAGTACTTCTACTACTACTCTCCTTGTGTATACCACCATCACCAAAACCACAACTACTACTACTACTACTACTACTACTACTACTACTACTACTACTACTACTACTGCTGTCACTACTACCATTACTCCTACAATTGCTACCACCACTACTACTACCAGCTCCTGTGTACTGCAATATATGTAATATATGCAGTAGCAGAATTATGGGCTTGTGTTGCTGACTCAGGCTCACAGTCTCTCAGGGGCCAGTGTCTCAGTCTGTCAGATCAGAGCCAGAGTGAAGCTGAAAAATCAATGACACTCAGAGGCAGAGAGAGCCACAGACTGTTATGTAAACCTGAGGACTGACCAACGCAATGCAGTATTACTACTACTACTACTACTACTACTACTACTACTACTACTACTACTACTACTACTTATACTACTACTATTACTAAGATGTGTGTATAATCCCTCCGTCATCCAGGTAGAATCCATGGCAAAAGGAGCATAGGACAGTCAGGTTAACCCAGCGTTACCTGACAGGGATGCTCAGCCTTAGATTCAGCCATCTCAGTTATGGCATTGAAAACTTGCCAGTATTACTACAACAACAACAACAACAACTACTACTACTACTACTACTACTACTACTACTGATATTCTCTCCTCCCCTGTACTGTAGTATATATAGTAACAGAGAGAGTCAATTGTTATTGCTGACTCAACCCCATGTCTCTCAGGAGCCAGTGCCGTGGTACTACTACTACTACTATTATTACTACTACTACTACTACTAATAATAATAATAATTCATAACATTTATATAGTGCCTTTCATGACACCCAAAGCACTTTACAGTTCATTGTTCATTCACTCCACACTCTACTGCTGCTACTATTACTACTAGTAGTAGTAGAAGTCAATGTTTATGTTACTACTAAAAGTTTAAAACGTTTATTTGTATAGCCCAGTATATAGGACAGAACTAAACCGTCACTAAACCAGAGCTAAATCAGAACTAAGTCAGAAATGCTGACATACCTATACAGCCTTATTGATTACTGACTTTACATTCTCTGGGGGTGTGATGTTAGCTGTAGGCACTGCTCTGTTACTCCTTTAATTGGAGCTTTGTTTTAGCACAATCTGACCAGAAAGAACTGACTTAGCTGGCTGACTTCACTACAACAGGTGAGCTGACTTTTACTATTGAACAAGTGTTTCTCAAATAATATTACTGTCACAAGCTAGCCGTTTTTTTATTTTTTCCCCCAGTTAATCACTCTCATATTTTGGTTGAAAATCAAACTCCTAAACAGGACCATGAACGCTCGTATCGATCACAAGGTCCTGAAAATGTGCTGTTTAAATCCATTTTGTATTTTTTTCCGTGAGTTTTCAGACCATTTAAAAACATTTTCGACAACATTCCTCCAAAAGACATAAACATATACATAGAACTCCCCCAGCATGATGTTACTGCATCAGTTGAAATCTGTATGATGTATCAAGACTTTTCTCAAATCATAGAATTGTTACAACATTTTAACATAAAATTAAACATAAAATTGAACTAAACACAAGATCTCTGGAAGAAGTTGTGGCTCAAAATTGACTTCCCATATTGCAGACTTGTTTTCTCGGTTTCTGGCAGGTCGCCCCTGTTCTATGAAACACTGTGGAAATTGTGAAAAAGCTTGGTTCTGTGATGGGAAACGCAGCAAAGTCATGTATAAAGAGGAAAGGGTTGTACTTATAGTAGCAGAAGTAAGTACACTACAGTAGATAGTGACACTGATGATGTAGAGAGTACCAGGAACAGCCTTTTGTAAAACACTAACGCTAAAATGCAATCATAAGCAATTTATTTATTGTTCAGTTGGAGCTTGCATGGTTTAAATTTTCATGATTTTCTTGACTTTCAGTTATGGGTCTTAAAACTATCACTAAAAGTACTTGTTGGGACCCACCCTCTCATTCAAGAAAAATATTAAGATCTACATTTTTTAATATGTATTTTTATATTCAAATCCTCAAATTAGCCGCCCTTTTATTTGTCAAAATATATTTAATAGACTTAGTTCACTTATTTCGAGAACAGTGCGTAGAGAGCTTCATGGAATGGGTTTCCATGGCTGAGCAGCTGCATCTAAGCCATACATCACCAAGTGCAATGCACTTGTACTTTACTTGAGTACCTTTAAAGTGCCCATTTTTTAAACTTTTACTTCATTACATTTGAGAGTAGGTAACTGCACTTTCTACTTCACTACATTTTTGAAAACAACTGAAAAGTAAAAGTATTCTTTATTATAGTTAGACCTGCTGAATGTCACAGCCCCTCTGATCTCATCTGCCACTCCCTCAGTGGCCACCTCCTTCCCCTCCCCTTCTGGTGTTCCAAGTGTGCTGGAGCCAGACTCAGCTGAACCCACTCTCCAATCAACAGGGTATAAGAGCCAGTCAAGCCAGCTCAGCGGTGCCAGATCGTAATACTTCGTCTGTTAGTGTTATGTTCTTGCTACATATTTTTGCCTACCTGTGACTTCAATTACTTAATCTTTTGTTCATCTGCCTCAGATCTCCATGCTCCAGTCACCTGCTCCAGTCTCCAACTCTGACCTGCCCTGCTCCAGAGTCCTGCTCTCTTCATCATATTCCTGGATTAAATCTGTAATAAATACAAACTATTCTCCTTTGAACTGTGTCTGCTCTTGGGTTCCTCCGTTATCCGTGACACTGAAAAGGTTTTCAGGGTTTATTTTTAACATATTTGTAATTTGAGCAAAACAAAAATATACAAATAAAAGCAAATGGGACAAAACAATAGAAGAAGTGACTTTATTGATCTCAGACAGGAGAAATTCTTCTCTGCATTTAACCATCCTGTTATTAGGAGCAGTGGGCGGCACATTGTGCCTGGTGACCATCTCAATGATCTTCTTGCTTCGGTTTGGTCAGGACCACAGCTGGAGGATTTTACCTATGGTGAATGTTTTGGGTTGATGGGGGGGGCGGAGTGCCCAGAGGAAACCCACACAGACACGGGGAGAACATGCAAACTCCACACAAAAAGGCTCGGGCGACACGAATCTTACGGCCATACCAACGTGCCACACGGGGATTGAACCTTCTTGCTGTGAAGTATGAGCGCTAGCCACTGAAGCCTCAAAAGAACTCAAACTGCATGTGAAATACTTTGACTTTTTACTCTTGAAGTTCATTTTTAAACATGTACTTTAATATTTTTACTCGAGTAGATTTTGCATGTGATATTTTTACTTATTTTTAGTATTTTCTTACTCAAGTGCACTAGTTTTCTAGAACAGGGTCTGCCATGGAGGTGTTATTACTTTACCACCAATATTCCAAAATATGACATTAGACTTTTTGAAAGACCAATTTACAGGTGAAATCTGTGAAAAGGTGACCCCACTCACAGTAATTTTTTTTTTTTTTTAGCAATTAAAGACATCTATAATGAAATAGATGCATTATATATGCTTGTATATCACAGAATCATGGGGATGGTCCCCGGGTCAAATGCAGAAACAACTTCTCCTGTGTGAGATCAATAAAAGTCAATCTTCTTATCCTTAACCACTGTAAGGCTCTTTGTGTTACATTTTTGTATGAAAAGCGCTTTATAAATATTGTTTGATTGATTGATTGATGTACAGTAAATTTGATACCATATTGTGTAACATTACAGGCAAAGCATGGTAAGTATACTTTTTCCACCACTGCCTATAAGTATTCATAGTATTTAATTATAAGCATATGCATATTATATAGTCAATAAACATACTCCAGGATAGTGCTACCATTTTTATTGTCCTCTGTCAACAACCAAACAAACCAACAGTATTTCACAAGTTTTCATTGAAGGAACACAGATACAGGGCCACACAGTTTTAGGCTACAAGATATTACACATTTCACAATGTATATATTTTTATACCAACTAATATAGTAAAAAAATAACAATACAAGAAGATATAGAGTGAAGATGAAGGCAAAAACTGGGCAAGAGTGAAGCTAATGCATTGTACAGTTTTAAGGATGTTTTTATTGATACTTGAAGCACTGCTCTGAAGCTTTGCTACTCAAGTTAGATTTTAGTTTTCTTTTAACACAATGTGAGCTTTTTGTTGCACCCTTGTATTGATCACAGACTCTTGAAAAAAATGTGCTGTTTTAATCAATTTTGTATTTTTTTCTTGAGTTTTCAGATAATTTTAAGACTTTTTTGTCAATGTTTGCTAATTTGTCACTGGTAACTGCTGAAGATTCTGCCATACACATAGATGCCCCCCAGTGTGATGTCTCACTATGGTAACCGCTGAAAATTCCGCCATATGCATACATGTAGGATTGGAAAGCATCAATATAGTCAGGGTTAATGTCACAAGCGCAAGGGGGAGATGTGGCAGGTGTTCTGTGTCAGATGCCCTCCCCATGGCAATCAGCATCACTTATTTTGGCTGGAGTTTGTTTAGTGTCTTGCCCAAGGACAAAGCAACAGTGCGGGCGAGATTTGAACAAGCAATTGTCTGGTTTGTGGGCGAAAATTCAATCCACTGCATCACTTACATGCGTGAAAAACTACAGTGCACTATTTACAAAAATCGAGGTTTTTAAGAACAATTTAAGGTAAAAAAAAAAAAAAAAAAAAAAGAGAAGAAAACAAAAAGCACTTGGAGACACCTCTGCGAAGGCACTGGTCCTGTCTTGCAATGGTAAAGCTGTTTGAAATGAAGCGTGAATAACTTAACATGAATTAGTTGAACCATCTAATCTGTTATAATACAGTGCCCATATCTTTAATGTTACAGAAAATATTATAAGGGCATTCTGTATCTTTTCTGTTGGGGTCCATAACCTGCTTGTTTCTATAGAGATGCCATTGCTCTCCCTGGAATGTTCCACAGTATGACATTAAACAGATCTACCTTACATTTATTCAATTACAGGTGTTTTTATAGCTCAAAAAGACCTAGAAAAACGTATTCTGATTAGGTCTCCATGAAGATAGAAAGGTTTTAATATCATACTGTGGAACATTCCAGGAAGAGAAAATACATCTCCAAGCAAAGCATTTGACGGACCCTCGACCAGAAAAGTTGCACAATGCACATTTAAAACACACAATTAAAAAATACCTAAAAAAATAAAATAAAAAAGAATTCCAACTTTCGCACATTACCGTATTTTCAAATCTCTTTTTTTCAGCTTTTCCCACACCCTCTGCCTTTAGAAATAATTGAACTAACCATACAAAAATTGATTATTTCCCAAGAGGCATTATTATATGTAGCTTATACAACATTTAATGGTTACTAGGACAATCTTATGTGAAGAAATCTATTAATTTTTCAATACTGCATAAAATACCTGATTTAATAAAAATACGTTTCTATCCATAGTCATAGCTGTGTTAATGGCTGTGTGTTTTGCAGCACTAGAAGTAAAATTGTACACCACTGAACTGAATTAAACTGTCAAAAAGTGGCAATGCCTTAAAAACAAACTCAATCCATTAAAAATAAAAGTGGAATTGGACAATTTTGTACAGTCAAAGCAAAAACTATGTACAGGTAGAGAAATAATGGGTAATAACAATAATCTTACACCCACAAAAATAAACAAAACTTTAAACAGGAGATGGGGCCTTTCAGATCGGTGATGCTACATCCATGTCTAAGGTCAGCGACTCTGTGGGGAAAGAAACATAAGTTGGTTTTAAGATGGAGAAACTTGAGAAGGTAATCGATTTGCAAATTTATTTTATTTACTTATTTTTTTTCAGTTTTTATATGAAGGGACAAATCTACAGAGACATTAAAGGACCTATATTCTGCAAAATGAACTTTGAGTCATGTTATAATGTTGTTACCTTGTCAAAAACAGACCTGGAGATGTGCTTTGTTTCTTTCACACATGTTTGAGTAACACTTTATTATTAATCTGTCTACATCTCCAACGCTCAAAACGCTCTGTTTCACTGTGTGATGTCATGAAGTGGTAGTTTTTAAGTTAACAGCTACATTTGACCTTTTATTTAGTAGAGACGGTCAATAATGACTGAAATCATCCAAATTATTCTAGTGAAGGTGTATGTGAGTTTAGAAACACAGTGGAGCACTTCCTGTATTACCACATGATATCACAAGGTAGAACAAAGTATTTACAGTTTGAGAGAAGAACTCAAGATGCAAGATTTGTGTGTTAAACATGTGAATGAAACAAAACACAACTCCAGGTCTGCTTGTGATGAGGAAACAACATTATAACATAGATCAGAAAAGGTTAAGGTTATAAAAACAGATGTTGTGCACCAGATTTTAGGTAAATTTCCATCTGCAGTGTCTGACAAAAAATAATGGATCACTGTTTTGAATATTTGAATTGGAACTGTCAAAATTAACACATTAACTCATACAATTAACAACAAAAGTAGAGGCATTTATCATTCATTACTGCCAATTATTCACAGTCTTTTTTAACTAAACGCACACAAAGAGCCTGGTACAGCGCTGGTATTACAGGGTTAAATGTGCACATTAAACACATGGGCCCTCACATGGATGAGCACAGGTCACAGTGGCTAAAGAAAGCAGTGCATTTTTGCTTCACGCTGCAGAATAAACCATAGTCTAACTAAGATAACATCTGTGATCTTCGTCTTGTGGTTTCTACATATACCCGGGGTGTTCACACTTTTTGAGGCCGAGGACCCCTTATCGGTATGAAAATATCCAACAGACCCACTATCGTCCTCCGCAGTGACATCGCAATAAAATTCAGACGTTTAAACCAAAGCCAAATGTTTATAACTTAATTTGGATCAAGGATTTCGATATCATAGTCCTTATTTTATTGGTGTAGTTGTTGCTATCAAAACATTACATGTTTAAGATTGTATATCATAGGAAATTGCATTACTTAAGTCATGATCAACTCCACTTTGAGAACCACTGATTTACAAACTCCAAAAGCACACATTTAAAGATCCCATGACATGGTACTTCTTGAAGCGTTTATATGGCGCCTTAATGGGTCCCTAATACTGTAAATGAATCCTTCTTCAAAATCAAGACTCAGTGCATGAGAAAGACCCATGAACACAGTCAGAGTCATAAATATCTCTCTGGAACACTTTATTATGGGCGTTTTTGCTTGAATGCAAATGAGGAGGACAGACACAGGCCAGTGCAGCGGGTGGGGCGTGGCCAAACTCGCCGCTCTTTCCTCTCTAGCGGTGCGCTGGTGCACTAGCCCCACTTCTGCGTTTTTGCGCGGAGGAAGATATGAGAAGCGTTCCATTGAAAAAATAAACACATTTCCACAGAAAATAAAATTAAACCACTGCTGTTTCAGAGGTTCGGAGGGTCGGATAAAGGACATCCGAGCCTGGAAACATTCTCACGTGCCTCCAGGCAAATAAAAAAATGCATCTTGCATTGCTTAGCTCGTTCGCGGTCCACACTCTCTGGGCGTGAGTTCCAGAGAGTGTGGGTAGAAACTAGGGATGCAAATTATCGGTTAATTCATTAACTGATAGTTGATTGACCTTATCGGTCGATTAACGATTAACTGATAAGCGGTGTTTTTCACCTGAATTTTAGTGTTTCAATAGGGTCTTTAAGAATATAAGCTATAGTAACATAACACTGAGTCATAAATATATCATAGTATTATTATATTGTATATTCCTCAATTAATTATTCCTTAGTAAAAAGCAGACAAATGTATTGATGCTGAATAACAAAATACAGTAATCCCTCGCTCTATCCAATTTTTTTTTTTATAGTGTAAAATTTTTTTTATAGAGTAACATTGTGTTCTGTCCTGATTGGCTAAGAGACTAGACCAGGACTGAACGTGGACTGGACCAGGTCTGAACCAGGTCTGGACCTGGACTGGACCTGGACTGGACCGGGACTCGACCGGGTCTTGACCTGGACTAGACCAGGATTAAACCACGCGCTCCGAGCCGCAGGCCAGCCGCGCGGGGCTCGGGGCGCGGGCTGCGGCGAAACCGGCAGCAGCGGCACGCATTCCGGGTTAGATCTCGCCTCGCGCGTACACCCGGGGCTGCTGAGCAGTGCCGTTGGCGCCTGCGGTCGGCTGTGAGTCGATCTTGGCGCAGCGCGGTTGCCTTGTTTCGTGACCACGCGGGTGCGCATGTCCGCGGTTAGCGGTTAATTACAATGAATGCATTTTGATCGACCAACGTCTTAATCGACAATTAACCGTTAATCGATTAATTGTTGACATCCCTAGTAGAAACACAGATGGGCGGTGGAACCGCATTTGCATTTTTGCTTCAGTGTGACGTCACCTAGTTTCCTTGTTCAGAATCGCCCGTTTGGGCTGTGTTTTTTTCAAACGCAGAAAAGAACCGCAAATGCTGTTTACACATTTCGCAACTTTTAGCCATGGGTAGGGGAGCTCACATTAACGTTCAAAAACCTCAGAAAGTAAAAATTTCATGCCATGGGACCTTTAAAGTCATTTGAATCAAAAAATGAATCTATAACTATTGTCGTCTATTAAGGTAGGAAAGGGATGAGGCACAATTTCCACAAGACTAGGCACGAGATAAGGTCTACAAAAATGAGACAAGACGAGATTTTGAAATAAATTATAATAAAATAATTGTGCGCTCCTGTTTGCAGTTTTGGCCTAACATTTTTAATATTTTTGTTGGAATAGTAGACCTTCTTTTTGGAAATAAAGCTCCATAAGAGATGTCATTTACCAGCCCTTAACTCTTTTTGTCTACATGTAAACTAAATGGAAAACAATCATTTTAACAGTTTAAGATCGATTTCCTCATGTGCGCACAATCTTGTGGCATCCCTAATGGAAGGTGATAATTTTTATATAAATAAGCCTATATAATTTAAAGCTACCCTGCATTCAATACCAACACTATGGTGAACTAAAGTCAAAGTAAAAATAATGTAGGCATAATTTGTTAATATAGTTTTTTCTTCTGTAAACTCCACAGATAAACAGATAGTGTGACTCACCCAGATGCCCTTGACTGGCCTCGGCCTCGTTGTGCATGAGAGAGTCCAGAGTGCGTGGAGACATGGGGAACAGATCACTGGTGTTTCCTGAATTTGTACTGCAATAAAACACAAAAAAGGAAAACATTTTAAATACTTACAATCCAAAACACACAACAAATACTCTATACAATACATGCTTAAAGGTCTAACAGACAAACATGGACCACTATGTATTTGGGAGCAGTGAAAGAATCAGCTGGACATTTATCTGAATGGGATAAATGTGGTATACAGACCCTAATGAGTGAAAAACATGCGATGCCCAGTTTCTAATTTCTACACAAACAAGCAGCAACCACCAAATTTAAGTGTTGTTAATGACAGCAGTCCACACATCTTGAGAAACGGGAGTGAATGGGTGAATAAACAAGCAATTCTAATTCCATACATTTTCTTATCATATGAAAGTTTGCAAGGTTTGCAAGTTTTCAGCATGTCTGAATGGCAATAAGACCATACTGCAAAATTAGGGTTGCAAAATAGACAATAGCCAGTTATCTTTCTGTAATAATACATATGTGTTAAACAGAGTAAAAATCTGTATTGAGTATGTTTGTGAAAATAATACTGAAAAAAAATTGGAATAAAAAAACTTTCTTTTTTATGTTGCCTATTCCTATAACATGACGAGCTATTACTAAGATAAATAGTTAGATTAGGGATGCAGTGATCCATCTTTGCCAGTTCAGATACCAATTTCGATACTATAGTTTTATGTATCTGCTGATACTGGAAATCAATTGATACCAGTGCAAAGACTGAAAACAGCATTTATTTCCTTTAAACTAAAATAAGACAAAACTGATCGAAATGTGTTATGTAGCAGTTATTTACCTCTCAAGTAATGACAGAACAGCTTTGTGTAAATAAAAGTTCAAACATTATGAGATGTCTTAGTGAATCAAATTATTTTTTTTAACTTTGATATCCTGAACTCTTATTTGGAGCCGATATCCGATCCTGCAAATATTTCTGTATTGACGCCAAAGTCCGATATCAATATTAGATCATGCATGACTATTTTAGATTACTTAATACAAGTTTTTTTTTTAGTTTTGATAAATTTGGACATACGACTTGGGGGATGGAAGTGAATGCCTCTAAAATCTAAAAAAGTGAAATGATGAAAAAATGCCCAATACAGAGGATGGTTTGACGGACAGATAGGAGGATGGTTTTGTGAACTAAACGCACACCACACAGACAGACAGACCCTCCACATGCCCCCCTCCCTCCTCTCCTCACCCCCGGGACCCTGAGCCTACCCTGGGAATCCGTTCCCAAGCAGGTCACTGTCCGGTAGGTCCATGAACACCGAGGGGCACCTACAACGACATCATACCTCTCTCAGCAAAACCCACAAGCCTCCAGACCCATGTCGCAACCAATAATCTGATCAGTATCATCTATTATCAGTTTAATATCTGCGAAACTATATTATGTCGGATGCCCTTCCTTTTGAAAGATCTCATGTATTGATACTTTGCAGCTGATGTCAACACCATTCCCTTAGGGTGTGATGATAACTGTGGACTAGCATCACACCCTAACTCCTAACTGTGGCCATACCGGCTTGTCAAAGCCTCATCTCATCAGATCTCAGAAGCTCAGCAGGGCCTGGCCTGGTTAGTACTTGAATGGGAGACCACTGGGAAAAATCAGGTCCCACAGTGGGGCACCAATGGCATAAACTGTTGTTGTGTCCTTACACAAGGCACTTCACCCACCTTGCCTAGTATGAAGGTGGTGTAAGTGTGGGTGATGGTTGGAGGGCAGTCTCACTTTCATCAGTCTGCCCCAGGGCAGATGTGGCTACAACAGTAGGCTACCACCACTGAGTGTGGAATGAATGAATAAATACATAAATAAATAACATTACAGTCACAAGCTAACTAGCATTTTGTTGCTCGCACTGATCACAGGTTCCTGAAAACCTGTTGTTTGAATAAATTTTTTTGAGTTTTCAGACCATCTTAAAACTGGTGGTAAAACATGGTAACACCATACACCTGCATTTAAATCACCCCCAGCGCGATGTCGCCGCAAAGTATCAGTATAATTTTGCACGTTTTTTTTTTTACTGCCGAATTCAATGGTAAAAGAAGATTTACTTGTGTTAATATCACCTGTTATTATGGGGACCCATGAGAAAGGTTAAGGACTCACTGACTTAAATTATTTCCAAGTTTTGCACCGGCACCCCCACCCTTCCCCTCCAGTTTATAGAAATCATCATTGTCTGATTTGCCACTTTAGCCTCAGATGTTCAATTTGCCCCCCTTTCTTCCTGTTGCAACCAGCCACAAGTGTCTTGCCAAGGGACACAACAAGAACCATCCTAGCAGCTAAGTGGTTTTGTCAGTCACTATCACATCTGTCACAAAAGGTCTGTGAATATGAGATAAAGCTAAAGTGCTGTCACTTAAAGGGCCCATACTACGCTATTTTTCTGATCTATGCTACAGACCTGGAGTTGTGTTTTGTTTCATTCACACTTCTTTAACACACACACAGCATATTTAGGCTTCTGAGTTCTTCTCTCAAATGGAAAAATGTGTCCCACCTCGTGATGTAATATGGTAATTCAGGAAGTGCTACACTGTGTTTTTAAACTTCATACATCTTCACTAGAATCTGGAGAAGACGGCATGTCTCAATGGGAGGAAACTGTTTCCTTTCATTACCAGAGGCAACATATAAATACTAGAGAGACAATAGAAAAGGGCACAGAGGAAGCTATGAGTCCACTTTGACCTTGCATAATACTTTGTCTGTGAAAAAGTGAACCTCTTTCGCTGAGTGGCACAGTTTCAGTGGCAAAAAATTGTGTAATATTTTAGGTCGAATTTGACACAGTTTTGATTTGACGGAAGACAAAATACTCACGGGGTGACGCAGATGAACTTGGTCTTCAAATATGGCTGGATTACTGTAACAGAAAATAATGAATTTGTTATTAAATTGAAGAACAACATAGCAAGATTAAAACAAGACTAAACAAAGCCAGAAGAAGGAGCTGAATTAATAAATATTTAAACCAATTTTAACACACTACACAACTTTTGGTTGGGAGTTCGTCACTTGCTTGTTTCTATGGATATGTCACTGCTCTGCCTGGAATGTTCCACAGTATGACATTAAACAGCTCTACCTTACATTTATTCATTTACAGGTGGTTTTATAGCCCAAAAATACCTAGAAAAACAGGCATTCTGACTGGCATTCTCCACTGATCTGACTAAAAATTATGTAAAGGGCAAGAATACTACATATTACTAAGTGACCATGTTTGATATTTGTGTCTTTTCTTTTTTAATGTTTTAATTAAATGCCATACAACGTAGCCTAAGAGACTAACAATATTCCTGTATAAAACTACAAATTATGTGTGGTCTCCTTACAAAAGTTGCATGAACCTTGCAGATTAAATAGGATCGTCAAAAGTACTGAAAATCAGATATTAATGGATACTAAAACTAGATACTCAGGAGGTATTAATACAATTTACATAGAATTGATGTAGAATTGATTGACTGTATCAGAACAAGTATAAGTATATATGATTTAAAGTTGAAAACCACATTCTATTGTCTAAAGAAAGAGTGTTTTTTATTATCATTGTGGTATCGAGTCTATTCCTTGAAGGAAAAGTAACGTTTTTTACAATCTGAGCCTTATTTCGGTAATAAAACAAGTTGTTTTACTCATCCATAGCACTTTAGTGTCATATGGAGCCCTTCCTGTTTTAGATTTGCGATCTCCATCATGTGAGTTCTCGGGGCACTTGTTTGCGGTCTCCAAATAACACAAACTTTAGCACTTTTCAAATCATAGAAGCCCGATGTCTTAGCCTACGATTTCGTGTGGTCAAAAGTGGCCTGTAATCTGAGATTTAGCCATAGTTTCGAGTAGATGAGGAGGCCAGTGCGCATGTGCGGACTGTGCTCTCAGCTCCCGGGACCCAAACATGAAACGCAAAGCTGTAAACTATGGCTAAATCTGAGATTACAGGCCACTTTTGCTTCAAACGAAATCGTAGACTAAGACATCGAGCTTCTATGATTTGAAAAGTGCTAAAGTTTGTGTTATTTGGAGCCCGCACGGGGAATATTACATGCTCGGGGAATATATTATATGCCCCGAACTATGGCTAGAAGTCGCGCTAGGCCAGTGCTTCTCAAATAGTGGGGCGGGCCCCCCTGAGGGGGCGCGGTGTGATGCCAGGGGGGGCGCGTGTGACCCTGGGAAACATGCTTTTTTGCCATACTGTACTAGAATGAAAGTGTAATTGCACATCAACAACAGTAGTTGGCAGTAGCGCTCTCGTTGTCGCTCTGGGGCAGGGTTCGGCGACCTTAAATACGCGATATACGCACAGAACAGACTTGCCATCAGCAGAACATCCTCTGTCACAGAAAAAACACGTTATATTCCACTGAGCTTTGAGTTTATGCAAATGGACCATGTGGTTTTTAAGTTTAGTTTCTGTTAAACGTAAACAAATGTGCACAAAGCTGCATTAAAAGCACATTAATATTTGAGTCCTCAGTGCAAAAAAAAGAGTGCAGTGTTTGTTGGAAGTTTCTTTCTTTTTTTGTTTTTAATGTTAATAAAAGGATACATTGTTATGCAGAGGTGTACTAATAATTTTCTAGACAAATAATACTATTAATAGTCGTGCGCAGGGAGGGGGGCATGAAATTTTTTCTTCTTCCTAGGGGGGGCGTCATAGAAAATAATTGAGAAGCACTGCGCTAGGCTAACCGCAAATCTTAAAACATCTCTGGAAATGCTCCATATGACACCAAAGTGCTATGGGTGAGTAAAACAACTTGTTTTATTACCGAAATAAGGCTCAAATTGTAAAAAAAAACGTTTTTCTTTAAAAACTTTTCCTTTAATACTGAAATCGAGTTTGAAATTTTATTATTGTGACAACACTGATATAAAAATCCATCTGAAGCTAGCATATAGCGTCTTATGCATATTAATCGTTCTAAATGTAATATATAGTATTTTCATGTTCTGTAATTTCTACAGTACTTTACAATGCGCATTAAAAATAAGGTGATGTAAATAGAGTTTGAGTTGGACTTACTGCTGGTGGAGTCTCCCCCTCCCATTTCCGGCTCGGGGGCTGCCTCTGGTCTGCAGTATTTGCCAAAGGCCTCCTCTTTGGGGATGTCTGGGTACAGATAGACCAGCGGAGACACCAGGATGTTGGTGGCGTCCATGATCTTGTATCCCATGATGATGTCAGCGAAGGACATGTTGCTGAGCTGCTGTTTGGTGTAAGGCTCCACTGACTGGATCTGTGTCTTGCCTGGAAATAAATAAAGTTACATGTTAGGATAAGGTGGGGTTGATTGTCTCCATAGGGCTACTTAAGGGGATAGTGCATTTTTTTTTATGTTAATCTGTATGGGTTCCCTTCTATAAGTTACGTGTGTTGACACCGGCTTACCTCTGACAGTCTCAGCTGATCCCGGTTCAGCTTACGTTCTGGAGCCCACGTAAGTAGGTCCGGTAACTTCCCTGGAACATGAAATAAAGCTTGTATTTCTTCTCAAAAAACAAAACATTTGTTAGAAAGGTGATATATTTGTGTCCGAAACAGTTATCCACGAAACATCCAGCAGCGTATTTCGCATCTCTTCACTCGTATCACTACGCCCATGTTAACTCTATCAGCCTGTTCACTTGCAAACTTCGGCGTAGACATCCGCTGAAGGTGAACAGGCTGAGAGAGTTAACACGGGCGTAGTGATACGAGTGGAGAGAGACAATACTGTTTCGAACGAAAATATATCACCTGTATAACAAATGTTTTGTTTTGAGAAGAAAAACAAGCTTTATTTCATGTTCCAGGGAAGTTACCGGACCTACTTACGTGGGCTCCAGAAAGCGAGCCGAACCGGGATCAGCTGAGACTGTCAGAGGTAAGCCGGTGTCAACACATGTAACTTTTAGAAGGAAACCCATACAGATTAACATTAAAAAAAACAAAAAACGCACTATCCCTTTAATGTCACAATAAGCCTATTCTTCAATGCACAAACTGAAATGCCAAAAAGCCTGATCTTATCTGATCTCAGAAACTAAGCAGGGCCGGGCCTGGTTATTACTTCTATGGGGGACCACAGGGAATGCCAGTTGCATCAGTGGGGCGCCATGTTGTTATGTCCTTAGGCACACAACAGCACACCCATATTACCTAATATGATGAATGTTGGTGAATGAATAACGCATGAAATTGTAAAGCGACTTTGAGCATCTGAAATGTGGTACCTAAGGTCGTTGTCACACCAGGAAAGTCCGATAGTTCACTTGCTTTGGTCCGGACCAAATTTTTTTTTTTTTTTTTATTTTGGTGCGGTTCGCTTTCACACTGCAGTTTTTCCCCAAGCGGACCAACGTCTATAAACAAAAGCACATGTGCTGAGGTCGCTCAGCCATTGGACAGAATGAGCCCTGTCGGTGTCCAAACCCGGAAGGAGGAGAATAACGGTGTTACGTGCTGTTTTCAATCTAGCCTTAGCGATATGGTTTGCTCAGTTTATACAGTTTGCACAAATGTTTGAGCAGCATCGTGAGGTTTACACTATTTTACAATCAATTTACAAACGACGAAGACACAGGGCAAGACGACTACGTAGGACAGCGCTCGTGTGAGCATCAAATTCTGACTCTTGCTCTTCACGCAAAACGTAAGTAAGACTCGTAAGTTTCGTTTAGTTTCGTTTAGTTTAGTTTCGTCAGCCTCAATTTCCCATAATGCTTGACATACGATGGGAGCTCGTTAAGTACAAAAAGCCAACTTGTGTCGGATCGAGTCCGGTCTGCATTCTCACCTCAAACGAACCGCACCAGGATTCGTATGGAACCGGACCGAGACCGACCTTTTTAGGTGGTCTCGGTCCGCTTGTTTGCTCCGGATCGAGACTTTTGGTTTTTATTCACACCAGCCCAAAAGGTCCGAATCAAAGGAGCAAACGAACTCTGGTTCGTTTTAAGCGAACCAAACACGGCAGGTGTGAAAACGACCTAAGACTAGTGCATTATTACAGCCCTTCTCCAGATCTGAGTATGGATTTTATTCAGTAATACCTGACTGGGGGATAAGCCTATGTGGATCATTTACAGCAGTTTGAAAGTTATTTTATCTGTTTTAAATAATACAAAATAAAAGAAAATCTAAAATCTTGATCAATAAATACAGGAGAAGAAAAAAGATAAATGTTTTTGTCATATCACCTGGCCTTACTCTATAGAGCAAGCTGTCCTCTGTAATCGTATCATTTGGTCTCATATTGATCTCATATTGATGTGCATTGTATTGTTTTTATTTGTTGTAATAAGATAGAATGAAATGGATACAACTTTTTTTATTTTATTATTTTCATATAAACCCACCCTATATCCACTTACCGCTGATGTCTTTCTCCACCCATGTGAAGGTGATGCCGCCCTCTTTGCTGCTTTCACTGAATCTCAACAAGAAGGTCCCAGGGGGTTTGGGGCTCAGGATTGCCCTCTCTCGCTCTTTACTGATAAAACCCATGATATAACTGGAATAACAGGACGGAAATACACAAAATAAAGTTAAAACTAGAATAATAAGACAAAAATATGTAACCCAGATTAAAATACGCCATCCATCCATCCATTTTCTTCCGCTTATCCGGGGCCGGGTCGCGGGGGCAACAGTCTAAGCAGGGACTCCCAGACTTCCTTCACCCCGGACACTTCCTCCAGCTCCTCCGGGGGGACCCCAAGGCCCCCGGAGTATTTAAAAAAATATTTTAAAAAATACGCCAAACAATATAAAAAATTCCCATTACTGCCGGTCACTGAATGCACCGCTCGCCTGTGCAACACTCGCAGGAATGAGACGGCCATTTGCATGCGCGCTAGTGCTTCATACGCGCTACAGGTATCATCTGTACTTAAAACGTACCACATGCTAACTTACCGGAGCCCTTACCACTACGGCGCGAAAGCGAATAGCCCGTGCGCTCGTTTAATCCATGGGAATTGGTGAGTCTGTGTTTGTTTATTAGTGAGCACCCGCTAACATGTCTGTAGATCGCAGGACATTTGTATGTTAATGTGAAGTATGGTCAATAATGGTTTAATCCATAGTAGCCTGTGTTGAATTTTATGATATGTTTAATTTGATACTGTGTACACTATAACTAATGAAAGCTAGCTATCTACTTTTGGTTATAGCTAATTAGCCTAAGCAACTGGTTTATACAGCTAAAAGCCCAAAGAACCTACTCACAACTACTCAACAATAAGCTTCTACGGTTTGGTTGGCCAGTCCACTCCCCACAATGCTCACAACTCACACAACTTCAGGGATGAAAGTGGCCAATCATGAAAAAAGCGGAAAGTCCCCCCCCCGCTGGAAAATTGTTAGCAATAAAGTAAAACTGTACAGTTTTACTTTATTGCTAGCAATAAAGTAAAACTGTACATAAAAGTACCAAAAAAAAACACATTTTATTAACAGGTAGGCCTACTAGTAGTATATATTGGATTTGTTTTTGCTTTGCACTTCGTCTAATCAGAGCGCATTGAGGAGGAGCTTATGTGCGCTAAAAGGCGCAGGTGAAAAAGCGAAGAGCGAAGCGTTAAGTGAGGCACGGGCAGGTAGGATGAGGTATAGGATGTTTTATAAAGTTTAACCTGTGTACACGCAATGGTACAGGCTGTTACGAGAGCTGCGCTCGGTCCGCGGCTCCAGACACGGGCTCGCGCGGCCCGCAGTTTAATACGAAGTTTAATGTACATGTGACATGTACTTTTGTTCTGAATACGGGACGATTCTGTTTTTCAAGGGACAGTTGGCGACCCTAAACACAACTATACATATATATACACACCCAAAATCTTTCTCAACTAATTTGCACAGATGTTTAAAAAAAAAAAAAAAAATTACCCCGCAGCTGGAAAAAAAGCGGAGATCCGCTAAAAAACTGAACTCTTTCATACCTGCAAACTTACAACTAAACCCACATCACTTTTGGCAAAACTTTTACTCCTTATGGGAGCTGAGAACTGTGGTAAAAGTTACTAGTCAAGTGAATATCTTTTTTTGTTTGGGAGTTTGTATTCATTGCTTCTGCTATTGTTTTGTGACTAACCTTGTACATATTCATAACTGCACTGAATTAGATATCTCAATTTATTTTGCAGATGTATATACTGTACATATTGGGTGTATATAGTTATTTGTCTGTTCACATCTTTTTCTATTCAATATATGGCACCAGCCAATAAACGCGAACACTGTCTCTTGTGTATTTTACTGCTCACCCACCTCCCAGAGAGCCGTGTCCTATTCTTCTGGCCCTAGCCCTTATACCTTACACCCAATGTTCCCCCTAATTTTTCATGTGTCTGAGCAAACACACTAACTCCCTGAGCGTTCCTTGGACTCCTGTGAGCAACATCCGACATGCACACTGTGGCCACACCAGTATCACACCTGAGATCATGGCAAGTTACATAGCTTATGAATCAAATTACTGCTGTTATTTCTGTTAGATTACTTTTAATATAACAGATTTTTTTTGGTCCACTTCTCAAAAATCTGTTCATGAACTTTGTACATGTTGTATGTCAGTGTGAGGGTCAGTGAAACATTGAACATTACAATATTTTGAAAAATAACCTGTGTATATACCTGTGTATAAACCTGTAAAACCACATGAAGAGAGATTTTTTCAGCTTGATAAATATAGCCTACATGTAGCTGCAGATTTTTTAGGGATGATTGTAGGACCTATAGGACACTATAAGATGGGTCTTTCTCAAAATAATGATCTCCAAAATAAGTATACATTTTTATCAGTTTATATCTTGCTTTTTAATCATTACCCAGTTTATGTAATTTTGTGAGAGTGACAGAGCTCTGTGGTTTAACGCTCTGGGGAGAGGATTCACACTTCACACAGAAAGTCCCGTCTTTTTGCTCACAAAAACCTATGGCTTGGACAGAAACAAAGAAAACAACCGAGGATTACATTATGGCTCTACCTGTCTCCTCTTCTGTTCTTCCCTACGTGGAGTGTGTGCGGGCGGCTTCCCGTCGGCTGGTGCGGACCTGCCGCTCTGACCCGCCGCTCTGACCCACGGCGATGCGCACGACAACTATGGTCTTACTGAAGGAAGCGAGCGAAATGCGATCGAAATGAATCTATTTGTAGTTGGCTTGTCCCTAACGCATGTGCAAACTGAATCTATCAGATTGGATTCCGTGTGTCAAACCAGCGCTGAGTTCAGGTTAGATTTTATTTTATGCGCTGAAAAGGATTTGATGTGCGCGCTGAACGTCTGGGCAGTGCGCGATTGCGCACGCGCGCACCTTAGAGGGAACACTGCTTACACCTATGCAACTTCCCCCCTTTGTTGCTAGCATACACCATAAATATGCTACAAATACATAAAAGAAAGTTATAGCATCACTTTTGGGAATGCCCAAGCTATCACATGATCACAAACAAAGCTCTCAGCCTCACCCTTCATTCCACAAAGCCAGGATGTATTTCTTAACCAGGTCAATGATGTTGTCCAACCACACCCAGAAAGAAAAGCCCTTCCCAGCCATGTTTTCCTGCAAATTAGTCAAAAACAACAATATAAAACCAAACAAGAGATTGAATATTGTCTAAAGTGAATTAAAAAGATACATTACCTTACAGAACTTGGCCCAGGTGATTTGGCAGCCAGAGTAGTTCACACAAGGTCCTGAAAAAAAATTACATAAAGGAAAGTTAATTTGGCCTGTAATAATTACACATTATAAAAAGAGTGATGAAATATTACTTTTTATATATGGATTAAAAAGTCCAAAAAATCAGAAGTATTGATACCCTGATACCAATCAATACTAAAATGAGTACCGAATTTAGATACTAATTAGAAATATCAATATATATCTTTAAATGTTTAATAATGTAATTGCGGTATCAAAATTGGTTTTGAGTAACACAGCTTTTCCGAGTATCAAAATTGAATTTGTAATTTTAGTATTGTGACAACACTATTACAGATTATATTAATAGACTGTGCCCTTTGGCAAGACAGTTAACCCATCTTACCCCCAGTGTTTGCTTGAATGTGTGTGTGAATGGCTTCCTTGATCTAAACACTTTCAGTATCTCAAAGGTGGAATATAAAAATGTGACCATTTACCATACATTTATGTTAAAGGTGCACCATGTAACTTTTTCAGGCGGACTTGTCTATTGCTTTTCCTTGAATGTTCCACAGTATAATTTAAAACACACAATCAAATGGTCCAAAGAAGGAACTGCACTGAACCAACAACAGGTGATAGACCAGGGGGGTATTCCACGAACACGGATAAGTGCAAAGCCCGGCTTTATTCGACAGTTCACGCTAGTTTTAGTGAGAGTTCGGTTCCATGACTCTCGCTAATGTTAGTTCCCGCAGAGTTACTGGGGCAACATGGTCCTTGGAGCTAGCCTGGTCACGGGCAGGCTAAAGATGATTTAAGATTTAAGCCTTTATTTGGTCTCACACACAATGACACACGGGAGAAATCTGACTTCTGCATTTGACCCATCCTTTTCAGGAGCAGTGAGCAGCCATCTTTTTCAGCGCCCAGGGGGCAGTACCGTGAAGGATCTTGCCCAAGGACCCCCACTGGTTTTTGCTCATTGCTGGGGGGGATTTGAACCCACATCCCACCGGGGAAAGTCAGTGACTTACCAGTTGAGCTAACCAGCCGGTAACGGCTTAAACAGGCCGTGTCGCAGAGAATACGTACCTGAGACACCAGAGTGTCAAACAAACAGTTCCACACACCTCCCGCATGACTCTGTGTTGTTCGAAAACAATATCAGCAAAAAAATAAATTACCTTACGTTCTTGACATTTAAAATATGCTTTTGAACCGTTGTCTTTACGACATTATCAGATAGAAGAATTCCAGAGCTGTCACATAGAAAGACTTTGATCGAGTGGTTAAGTGCTGCGTCTTTCACGTGGGCGTCCCGGGTTTGATTCCTGTTACTCACATATTCATGCGCAAGTCAATTATGTGTTATATTTTCACATGTTTACATTTGCCACACATTACACAAATGTCAATGAATTTAACCTAAAATTATTCATATCATGATAGAACTTATATCAGCTGGGCCTAACATCACTCTCACTTGACGACATTGACACTTTATATTTTATGTGACATCTCTATCAAAGAATACAGTTAAAGGTAAACCTTTACTTTTAAAACAAAATGTAGCCAAATAACAGGCACACTCCATGATGCAACATTTCAATGATTCAACAAATTTGCTTCAGAGATGCTGTGCAAGCCTTTTTAATGAAATCTTATTTATCAATTTCCATCAATAGGCATAAAACAATAAAAGACATTAGGTATGACATTCTGGTGTGAGGCCACTGCTGGAGGACTGCTGAGGGTCAGGCAAGGCACTGCTGGAGGACTGCTGGGGAGGAGTGTATGCCATCTTCAGTAACTAGAACACAAGCATACTATTAAAAAATACAAATGCTTGGATCACAGCTGAGGCAAGCATTAGCCTAGAGAATATCTTGAATATACTCTTCACGAGAACTCGCAGGAAGGACCTTTGATGGGGTCCCTCCTTCAATTACCTCCACCAGTGGGCGACCCCGGTTTAGGGCCAGTGCCAGCTCCTCTGCAGGTGAAAGATTTTGAGGGGGGCTCCCACCTCCTGTGGCTTGACTGTTCATTTTAAATTAAATTACGGTACCATTTCAACAGTATTACTAATTTCACTGAATAATAATATTAATATTATACTACTTACCACTCTGCAAAATGTTTTTATGCTTTGTCTTTGCCTGCAAAACAGTCCTCTTCACATTATTCCTGCTCAAAGACAAGATAACACAATTTAACGTATTAGTTGGAGCAAATACTTTTACACAGTAAAAATAAATTACAACTGACAAGACTGCTCTACAAATATATAATATTTATGACATCAACTGTTCTCCCTGAGAATCAAACTCACACCTCCCACATGCCAAATCATAGCATATCCTCTCCCCCAGGGACTTTTTCTTGACACCGATGGTGAAAACATACTTTAAAAAGTCAGCAGTGTTATAGGACTTAACTTACGCATTTAAGCGCTCGGCGATCTTCTGCCACGCCATGTCTCTCGCCTTGGTTATTGCAAATGAGTTGTAGAGTTCCAAAAGCAACTTCTGTTCTGATGCGCTGAAATAATCGGCCCAAATCTTCGACATGATCGCGTTTTAGACAGTCGCTTGTTCTGGGCTTCTTACGTTCCCCGTGCACGCGTCTAGGCCAGGACAGGTTAGGCGCGGCTGAAGTCAGCACTGCTGAGGCGGAGCTGAAATTCGCCAGTGGAACGACTTTAGGCTTTACGCTAAGTTGTCGCTACTTCAGGCGAGGCTTTACCACTTAGGCGCCGCTACGCTTAGCGACGTTCGTGGAATACCCCCCCAGTTTGATGCAGTTGGTCTTGTTGATTTGTTTATGTTTGTGAGTTTTCTTACCCAGCAGTTTCTCTGCCAGCGTCGTGAGCTGTTCAATAGTGAGCCCCCTTTTGGTGGTGGAGGAGAACTGCCAGCTCAGGACCTCAGCCACCTGGTCCCAAGTCCCGACCGGAGGTTTGGTGAAGAAGTTTACATTCTGAATGGACAAACAAGCTCAAGTTAATATCAAAACATTATGAAAGCTTGAAGGTCCTACATTACACAAAACTGACCCTTGTGAGCTTTAAAGGTCCCATGGCATGAAATTTTCACTTTCTGAGGTTTTTGAACGTTAATGTGAGCTCCCCTACCCTGTTTAGGGCCCCCCCAATGGCTAAAAGTTGCGTAATGTCTAAACTGAGCATTTGCGATCCTTTTCTGCGTTTGAAAAAAACACAGCTCAAATGGGCGATTCTGGACAAGGCACCTTATTGACGTCAGATCGAAAAAAGAAATGCAAATTCAGTTCCACCACCGTCTGGATCTCCACCTCCTGTCTCTGGAAATCACGCCCAGAGAATTTGGACTGCGGAGGAGCTACGCAATGCGAAATGTGTTGCGTAAAGCAGTGGTTTAATTTTATTTTCTGTAAAAATGTGTTTTTTTTCATTGAAAAGGCTATCCTTTCCTCCTTCGCGCTTACACACGCGGAAGTGGGGCCAGGCACAGCACACCGCTAAAACAAGGAACCAGCGGCGCATTTAAACAAAACAAAACTCCAGGTCTGTATGTGATGAGCAAACAACATTATACATTATAACATAGATCAGAAAATAGTCTAATATGGGTCTGTGGGTCCTACACTCCAGAAGGGGGCGCTCTCTTACCTTTGGGTGGTTAGTGAGCATGTTGTACCACAGAATGGAGGCCCAGGCATTTGGCATTTGGCAGATGTTGGAGATGACCACAACTGGCAGTGAATGAGTCTGCAAAAAAGATAAATCAAAGATCTGAGTTCACACTTCACTGTGATTGGTTAATCCACCTGCCACTCACTTAGAGCTTTGCAGGGGCTGACCAATAGAAGATGGAGAAAAGTAGACTGAATGACATTTTCATTTTATATCATCATATTGTCCACCATGATCAAAAATACCAGTACTCAAATGCACCGATCCTATACCGGTGCAGTAATCCCTCAATTATCTCGGGGGTTAGGTTCCAGAAATAGCCCGCAATAAGAGAAATCCGCGAAGTAGGACAACTTTATATTTTACAATTATTCTACAGAAGTGGTTTCGTAACATGAATTTTTCGTAAGTTGAGTAGCTATTTCAATGGAAAAAACCTAATTCGTTCCAAGGCCCCGTTCCAAGTTTTTTTTTTATAGTGTAACATTTTTTTTTTTGTGTAACATTGTGTTCTGCGTAGAGACTGTAAACCCAGGACTAAACGTGGACTATACCAGGTCTAGACCAAGCAGCACCGGTGTACCTCACGAGGCTGAGGCTGAGGCGAGCAGCGACTGCGTGCGTGGGGGGGAAGGGGGAGGGCGGTGTGTGTGCGCGCGGACACGTGTGTGATAGCGCAGTATGACCCGGCGCGGGGCTGCGAGCAGAGACCCGTGCTCAAACCGTGCCAGGTCTAAACCAGGTCTAAACCAGGTCTGAACCAGGTCTAAACCAGGTCTAAACCACCGTGTGCGGGTCTATTTCCTGGTTTCGTTTCGAGTCACGGCTGAGGGGAGCAGCGAGGGGGACCGCACGCAGTCTGAGCGCATGAACGAACGCATGCAAGAGCCACGTTGGTCTAATCCTGGTTTAGACCTGGTTTAGACCTGGGACGGTTTGAGCACGGGTCTCTGCTCGCAGCCCCGCGCCGGGTCATGCTGCGCTATCACACACGGGTCCGTGCGCACACACACCGCCCTCCCCCTTCCCCACACGCTTCACTATTAATACATTTTGTTGAAAATCTATGAAAGTTTGAGTGTTTAAACGAGAGAGAAATGTGAGAAAAGTTTAAATCCAGTCTGAGAAAAGCGTATAATGTGTGTGGCTGAGCGTGCATTATTTGAATTTTTGAGATTTCGTGTTTCGTAACTTGAATTTTCTTTCGTATCTAGAGACCAAAATTTACCGTGAAGGCGTTTCGTAACTTGAAATTTTCGTTTGTTGGGTCTTTCGTAAGGTGAGGTACCACTGTACATTGATATACACACAAATCATAAGTATCTAAATACAGAAATGCACCAATTCTGATTATACATTGTATTTTCACACAAAAGTAAATTAGCCAAGTCAATTTTAGCCCAAATAAAATATACATTGCCAATACATGAATGTTGTCTAAATAAATCACCCAATCCACTAACCGTGACAATAAAAACGCTAGTATCATACAATTGTTATGGTATATAGCTGCCATGCAGCTATATACCATACCATATACCATATACTGACCTGAGTGAAACATCAGACCGATATCAACGCGACACAACACTGGCACAAAAGTTAACCACGCATACGAACCATGTCCATAAATAGCGGTAGTGCACCAAATTAACTTAAACAACTGCTCAATAAATGGAAACAGCGTATCTTACCGGTAGCGTAGATCTCCTGTCCTGGAGAGCGCCGCTCGCATGATTGGTAGTTAACCAGCCAATAAGCTTCAACCCCAGGTAAGTGAACCACCCACTTACTAACCCGTGATTTAGCGAACGCAAACACACAGGGCGGCTTCTGCCTATGAGAGAGACTGCTCAGGAGCTAGCAAACCGATTCTTGGCCGTAAATCCGGTGCATCGGACCTTTCGTAGTGCATATGGACCGATCCGGGCTCCGTTGATCGGTACACTCGGATCGCAGAGGTCACAGACCTCACAGATAACCGATTCAAATTGGTTAATCTTTACACCCCTACTGGGGGTGCATCCCTAACTATCACTGAACCTAACCCGAAAATGACAATGTAACAATATAGTCAGGATTTAAGAGTGCTTTCACATACACACAAGTGTGATTAAACTGGAAATGAACCTGGGACTAATCCAGGACTCGAGCAGGATTAGGACAGAACCAAACCAAGACTACATCAGGACTAAACCAGGATCAAACCAGTACAAGTGAACGCAGCATTTGTGATTCAATGTCACCGATCACTACATTCAAAACAGCTATAATGTATGAGAAAAACACATTTGCATACTGTGACCTTGCAGTTTCAACCAGAATGCACTATGGTCAGATTTGAACTGGCTACTCTTAACCCACTGTGCCGCTGTTGTACAAACTTCCCTTAAATCTGCTCACCTCAAGATCAATCTTCAGACCCTGATGATAGACTTCTGTTTCAAAGGTGATGAGATGGAGCTCTTCTGTGACGATTAAAGAAGCCTGTAGAGTACAAAACATGTTATAAATAAAGTTTTATATTTTGAAACAATGACATCATGATGAAAAGCACAGAGATCTTACATCACTGTTGGTGCGGCCACCGTTGCCACACCTCTGCTCCCTCAGAGTCTGAAGAAAAACAGGAAGTCAGTGCAACAGGTCTTTTCAGCTGACACTTTCAATTGGTTTACAAAACTCACTTTCAGTTATACAACAGCTGTACTCAACACTATTTTTAAAGCAAGGCATCGTGAACATGCTTTTTCTTGTCATTATCATAGTATATCATCATCATCATATCATCATAGTACTTTTTTTTTACACTACCATGTGGCCTTATATCTGTGTAATACCTCACTGGTTCAGGTAGGTTCCATAGTGTTCCATGGGCTTATACTGGTCCATCTTTATACTTCTGATACAGCACAAGATCATTCTAAAGCTATTCAGGAAAGCTTAATTTCTGTCCTGTGATTTTTTTAGTATCGATACCTGCTCAAATGAGTATGAGATACTAGAAACTTTTGACAAGTGGTTAAATATCCAAGATTGTTTTAAAGGTGGTGACCAAGATTGGTTTATAAAGCTGGTGAAACAATAATACCCATTTTAAGATGTTGTAAATTACTTAATGTATTCCAATGGGCAGGCTACATTTTAATCTATAACTCACCAAGTGTTTGAACTCTGCAGACAGGCTCCCATTGTTGGATTCCTCCATGTTCATGACTTTGGTGTTGGTGCCGAGGATGTTAAATTTACGTGAACTAAAGAAATACAAGACGCAATATAAGTACAGTGTATTTGTGACATATTAAAGGGTTTACTTTTCATTTAAAGCTGCACTGTGTAACTTTACGGGTGGAGGGTATGCTACCATGGGGATGTTGTTGCTTTGCCATTTTACAGGTCCGATTTGAGAGGAGGTGTTTTATTGTAAAATAAAAACTAGGGATGCACGATATATCGGCATTAACCTCGGTTCAACCTAGGGATGTCAACAATTAATCGATTAACGATTAATTGTCGATTAAGACGTTAGTCGAACAAAATGCATTAATTGTAATTAATCGCTAATCGCGTGGTCACGAAACAAGGCAACAGCGCACCGCGCTGCGCTCGACTCACAGCCGGACGCAGGCACCAACGGCACTGCTCAGCAGCCCCGGGTGTACGCGCGAGGCGAGATCGAACCGCGGCGCCCAGGAATGCGCCGCAACGTGCCGCTGCTGGTCCCGCGCGGCCGGCCCGTGGCCCGGACCCTGAGCCACAAACCAGCTGCACGAAACCAGCAGCGGCACGCAGCGGCCCAATCCTGGTTCAGTCCAGGTCCAGACCCGGTCGAGTCCCGGTCGAGTCCCGGTCGAGTCCCGGTCCAGTCCAGGTCCAGACCTGGTCCAGACCTGGTTTAGTTCTGGTCTAGACCCGGTCCAGTCCACGTTTAGTCCTGGTCTAGTCCAATCAGGACAGAACACAATGTTACACTATAAAAAAAATGTTACACTATAAAAAAATAAATAAATAAATAAAAATCCGCGAACCGCAATAGAGCGAGGGATATTAATAATTAATTAATTGAGGAATATACAATATAATAATAATATGATATATTTTTGACTCAGTGTTATGTTACTATAGCTTATATTCTTAAAGACCCTATTGAAACACTAAAATTCAGGAGAAAAACGCCGCTTATCAGTTAATCGTTAATCGATCGATAAGGTCAATCAACTATCAATTAATGAATTAATCGATAATTTGCATCCCTAGTTCAACCTCGTTCATGCCGAGGTTTTATGTGCTTGGACCTCCCCTCGGGACCACGTCGCTGCTAGCCTCAGCCGTGACTCAAAAACACGACTAAGAGCAAATCAGGCAGGAAAAGAACAGGTAAGGATCGTTTACAGAGGGATCCATATGCCGGCTGCATTTCCACAAACTCACTCGCCTCTGTTCGGTTGTAAAGGCTGAGGGTACACTGGGGAAGCTGCTGCTGCTAATAGCAGAGCTAGCACGAAACCAGGAAAAGAACTGCACGTGGTGCTTTAATCCTGGTTTAGACCTGGTCTAGTCCTGGTTTAGTCCAGGTCTAGACCTGGTCCAGTCCTGGTTTAGTCCAGGTTTAGTCCTGGTCCAGTCCAGGTTTAGACCTTGTTTAGACCTGGCCTAGACCTGGTTTAGTCCTGGTCTGGCAAAGGTCCCTTAGCCAATCAGGAAGCAGAACACAATGTTACACTATTAAAAAAAAAAAAAAAGTAAAAAATTGAAAATAAATAAATAAATAAATCAGGAGTCAAAACACATTTTGAAAATAAAAGAAGACATTCAAAAATTATTTTTGCATGATTTTCAGTCTGTATAAAATGTTTTCTCAGAATTAAAAATAAATAAATATCGGCATCGGCTAATATCGGCATCGGCAGATATCAGCAACATTAATACCGGATATCGGTATCGACCAAAATTTTCACATCAGTGCATCCCTAAAAAAAAAAAAACACACACCTATAATTGGATAATAAGCAAGTTTAATGCAATACTACGGTACATTCCAGCAAAAGCAATCTCCGTAGCATAATCTCCATGGACACAACCAGGTATTTAACTTGTAATAGAAAAGCTATATAGTGCACCATTAAAAGTATATATTTGTAGAAAAGCAACTTACCCCCGAATGGCAGCAACATCCCCTGATTCCCTAGAAAGATTTAAAAAAATAAATAAGTAAAGTAGTATAACAGTTTGATGAATTAAAGATTAACACCATGAAAAATACTCACTTGTCAATACAGACTTTAATTTTCAGCTGGTAGTTGAGCTCTGGGAACTTCACCAATAATCTGTAAGTGGTAAGTGGGTCAAATATTAGCTCAAATAAATAGAATAATAATAATAATAGATAGCATAATAGATAATAATAATAGAATAATACAATAATAACAGAAGTAATTTTAAGTCCTTAGTGGCTTTTTCTTACCTGACTTTATTTGTGAACTGCACTCCTGTTTTGATGACCAGGGGCCTGTCTGGATGCATGGGCATACACGGTTGTCTCTCCACCACAAATGCACTACAACACAATAACAACAATGAGAAATGCAATGTAAAAACACCTCTCTAAATACAGTAACATTGTAATTTAGAGATTGACTGATATGTTTTTTTTTTCATGGCCGATACTGATACCAAATTATAATCCTGAGCAACTGATGGAAAAATAAAAGTACACAATACTTCAGTACACTTTTTAGGTATCTGTACTTTACTTACGTACATTTCACACTGACTACTTTTTCTTTTTACTTCACTACATTTGACAGCAAATATCTATACTTTCTACTACATTTGAGATTTGGACTGAAAAGTAAAAAGTACTTTTCTTTATGGTTTGAGACTTGCTGAAATGACTGAGACTTTTTTTAAGCACATTTAATTTGAGTTTTTGTCCCAACTTTGAGCAAACCAAACACACAAAAACTAGAAAAAACAGCTAGAAAAAACAAGAAATCAATCACTTAAAAGCAGCTAAATCCTTCATCCTTTAATTGTTCTAAAAATATATTCAAGAGTGAAAAGTATTCACTCTTTAAAGGGATATGCCACCCCCAGGTCAAATTTGGGCATCTCCCCACAGTCCAGAGACTAAAATAAGTGATGAAAAGCGTTTTCCTGCTCACCCAGCCATTGTCCGAGTCTGTCGCCACTGACCGCCGCGCGAGCTGCTGCTCCTCCGCCTTAGACTGGAGGCTAACGTCGCCAGAGAAAGATTTCGGCCAAAAGGAATTAATTTGCTCGATGCTTTTCCCAATTACTTTCTGTGTAGTGCGCATTCATATCGAGTGCAAATAAATGTGCAAATCAACACGGAGAGCTTGCCTTGGTCATTTTGGGTGGGAACTATTTTTCAGTGCGGAAGAACATGGCCGAATCACGCACCACGTTGTGCAACAGGGGAACTCCCTTCCTGGTGCGTAACTGGGATTCCCCTGGCAGCGTGCTGCGTGATTCGGCCATGTCCTTCCGCACTGAAAAATAGTTCCCACCCAAAATGACCAAGGCAAGCTCTCCGTGTTGATTTGCACATTTATTTGCACTCGATATGAATGCGCACTACACACAAAGTAATTGGGAAAAGCATCGAGCAAATTAATTCCTTTTGGCCGAAATCTTTCTCTGGCGACGTTAGACTCCAGTCTAAGGCGGAGGAGCACCAGATACCGCGGCGGTCAGTGGCGACAGACTCGGACAATGGCTGGGTGAGCAGGAAAACGCTTTCCACCACTTATTTTAGTCTCTGGACTGTGGGGAGATGCCCAAATTTGACCTGGGGGTGGCATATCCCTTTAAGTACAATTTCAAACAGGTACTTTAATACTTTTATTTAAAGGGACAGTGTGTAGGATTGGTGGCGCATTGGTGGATGGTGGGTATTGCAATTCCTGTCCTAGCTACGGCAGACCTCGAGAGTCACCCGGGCGCGCCGTAACGCAGACAGCTCCGCGTACCCGGAGGTGGGTTCCGGCAGCCGCGCACAAAGCGCGCGCACGTGTGAAGCACACCCGGCGCTGTGCGCAGGTGGGGGGAATCGGGAACCGGACCGCGGAGGGCGGACGTCGTTCTGAACCCGGGGTGAGGGCCCGCGCTGCAACAAAGCCCCAGCCGCGGTAGGTACTATGTCCTTCTTCTTTTCCTCTTAGATGAAGGTGCTTGCTCCTGCGATGTATGTGCGGAGTAAGTGTGATCCGGCAACATGCTTGTCGTTCTTTATCCAAACGCGTACTATCTCGTTGTGTGAAAACCACAAGCCCTTTGACAACTACTGTATAAAGAAAAGGCGAAGATGGAGCCCAAATGTCCTTCTGCGGCTCTCGTAATCAAAATGGCTGCCTCTACATGGGGAAGATCCCCCTTTTATGTGACTATATCTAAGTTCAACAGAATACTTTGATTTCATGATGGAAGTGAAAAGGCTTGGAAAACAATGTATTTTTTAATGGGTATCTTCAATTTCGGTAATTAACGGGTAAAAATCTTACACACTGTCCCTTTAAATAGATTTTTTCATGTGACACTTTTACTTGAGTACGTTTTGCCCCTGTACCTGTACTTTTACTTTTACAAATTCACCCACAGCCCCTTTATTTGCCATAGATTTATAAGAGTTGTGTTATCAAATTAATATAAATTAATAGTTAATATAAAGATTTATGCGTAATCCTGCACTATGTACTGTTTGGTTGGGGGTCTGTCACCTGCTTGTTTCTATGGAGATGTCATTGTTCTGCCTGGAATGTTCCACAATATGACATTAGCAACAGCTCTAGTTTTTTTTTTTTAATTACATGTGGTTTTATAGTTCTAAAAATACCTAGAAAAACAGGCATTCTGACTGTGAGTGGGGTCGCCTCTCCGCAGATCTGACCTGTAACTTGGTCTGGTTTGGTCTGGATAAAAATAGAAAGGTTTAATGCCATACTGTGAAACATTCCAGAAAAAGCAATAACATCTCCATGGAGAAAAGCATTTGGCAGACCCTCCACCTTAAAAGTTACACAATGCACTTTTAAGCAGCTGGTCAGTCAAAACTAAATATCAGATTCATTGCCAATATCTGATACGCTAAACACTAAATATCGGCCTGTTTATCTCTACTGTAATTAAACTCTATAGACAGAACTGTACCTCTTCATGAGACTTCTGAACAGGTCCACGATCTTCTCCTCCAGGGCGGGACGGTGCTGGATTATAGGGTCTCCTTTATAAGAGACTTTCTGCTGAAGCTCCTCCAGTTTTTTAATCTGCTGTCGGATCTGGAGCTGGGACTCTGCCAAAGACGTGATCCTGGTTCAATGGAAAAATGTGTTATTTTGGCAATGATATGTAGTGGTTAGATAACTATAACCAACTATTAAAAGGTCCTATATTACAACAAACTGACTCTTGTGAGCTTCAAGCCATGTTATAACGTTGTTACCTCCCCAAAAACATCCCTGGAGTTGTGTTTTGTTTCATTTGTTTCACTGAGTAATCCTTTATTATTAATCTGTTTGCATAGTTCTAGTGTTGAAATGATTCAAATGATTCTAGTCAAGGTGTATGAGAACTTTAAATACATAGTGGAGCACTTCCTGTATTACCACATGACATCATGAGGTGGAAAAGAGTGTTTTCTGTTCTAGAGAAGAACATCCTAAATATACAGGTTTGTGTGTTAAACATGTGTGAATGAAACAAAACACAACCCCAGCTTTGTTTGTGATGAGGAAACAACATAGATCAGTAAATAGGCTAAGTTGTGCCTGTTAATGTCTGTTGTGCAAAATGTTATTTTAATCATGTGGCATTTGCAGTAATGTGGTGTGGGTTGAAACCAGAGGTGAAGCACCAGAGGAACCAAAACAAATATGGTGTCACAGAAGGACTACGTCAGCCTTTTTAAAAAAATTTTTTGCAGAAATACACTTTTTGTTTGTCAAATTTGTGGACAGGGAAGATATCTATGATTATTAGACTTAGAGAGACTTTACTGAAAACTATTTGGACACAGCAGCTTATACTGTATATCACAATATTATAACAAACAGGGAAAAATATATAATTGTTAACAATACGTTCATCTTGGCTATATACAGGAGGTTCCAAGTAGCTCCTGAATATTCGTCATGTTTCGAGTCATCCCAGACTGACATGTAGAACTCGACTGAGCACTACAAATAACAGTTTGGTGTTTTATTTGTTCAAATAACCATTCTGGGAGGACACTGGGGATATTCCTTAAATATTTTGGTTCTCATGTCGATAATCCAGTTAAAAAGATGACTGAGTTACACAAGTTGGGTTGGTTTTTGTGCCAGATCCTACAGCATTATGTAATTGTATTGTATTAGTAATTATATATTAATTTAAGCTGTTCTTGGGACATCCAGAAATGACATATTATCATGAAATATAATCAAAACAACTGGATTTTCTAAACCCTTGCTGCAAATGTTTAGTAAATCCAGCTTTTTTAATTAATTTAATTAGTTTTGTAATAATAATGATTTACTGTGAAATATTGTGATTCATCTTAACATTTAATGCCCACTCCCAGCCTAATAAAACATTGGTTTCTATTATTTTATCTGTAAAATGCTCTACTGAAAGTCATGATTAGTCATGTTCAGTCATCAGCTATCCTTGTTATGATAAAGGTGCTTATATGTCTTGGTCATTTTGGGTGGGAACTATTTTTCAGTGCAGAAAAAGACAGCCGAAGCACGCACCACGCTGACAGGGGAATCCCTGTTACGCACCAGGAAGGGAGTTCCCCTGTTGCGCAGCGTGGTGCGTGCTTTGGCTTTATTGTTCCGCATGACCAAGGCAAGCTCTCCGTGTTGATTTGTACATTTATTTGCACTCGATATGAATGCGCACTACACAGAAAGTAATTGGGAAACGCATCGAGCAAATTAATTCCTTTTGGCCGAAATCTTTCTCTGGCGACGTTAGACTCCAGTCTAAGGCGGAGTAGCTGCAGATACCGCGGCGGTCAGTGCTGACAGACTCGGACAATGGCTGGGTGAGCAGGAAAACGCTTTCCACCACTTATTTTAGTCTCTGGACTGTGGGGAGATGCCCAAATTTGACCTGGGGGTGGCATATCCCTTTAAAGGTCCTATGTGATGCAACATTGACTTTTGTGAGCTCTAAGACGTGTTATAATGTTATCACCTCATCAAAAACATACCCAGAGTTGTGTTTTGTTTCATTCACATGTTTGAGTAATCCTGGTTATTACTCTGTCTACATCTCCCAAGCTCAAAATGCTCTGTTCCACCTTGTGCTGTCATGAAGTGGTAGTTTTCAAGTTAAGAGCTACCTTGTACCTTCAGTTCAGTATAAATTGGCAATTCTAGGCCTGAAATCATCCGAATGATTCTAGTGAAGGTGTATGGAGATTAAAAACGTAGAGGAGCACTTCCTGTATTACCACATGACATCACAAGGTGGAACACAGTGTTTTCCATTTTAGAGAAGAATTCAGCCTAAATATGTAGGATTTGTGTTTTAAACATGTGTGAATGAAACAAAACAAAACTCCAGGAATGCATTTGATGAGGAAACATAGATCAGAAAGGAGCATAGTATGGGACCTTTAAATCCTAGTATGAACAAGCAGTATTCACCAGGTCTCGAGGCGGTCGAGGCAGATATTGGGAGGGCCCCCGATGCAGGCGATTTGCTGTCTGCGCTTCCAGTCGGCCAGCTCCTCATCCGTCAGGTTCTTCTGGACGTAATCCATGGCGGTCAGCAGCCCCCCCATCTCTGTCACGATTTGCTAAAAAACGACAAAAGAGAAACAATTTTAGCACAATAATCTACGGTCAAGTTAAAGGCGCACTGTGTAACGTTTTGGTTGAGGGTCTGTCACCTGCGTTGTCATGTCATTGCTGTGCCTGGAATGTTCCACAGTATGACATTAAACAGCTCTACCTTACATTTATACAATTACAGGTGGTTTTATAGCTAAAAAAAAAAAAAAAACAGCCATTGTGACTGTGAGCCAGGTTGGCTCTCCACAGATCTGACCTGTAACTTGGTCTGGTTTTGACTCCATAAATATAGAAAGGTTTAATGCCATACTGTGAAACATTCCAGATGAAACAAGAAGAAGTTACTTTATTTTATCTCACACAGGAGAAATTCTTCTCTGCATTTAACCCATCCTGTTATTAGGAGCAGTGGGCAGCACATTACTGCGCCCGGAGACCATCTCCAATAACATCTCCATGGAGAAACGCACTTAGGTAGCTACAATACACTACATTTTTCTTCCACAGTTGCATCAAATTTTGCTTAAATTTGAGACTCAAGTTACTCTTTAGACCATTCCGCAAAGTTGGGGAGAGATGGTAGGTTCTCACTTATTTTTATAGGTCTGCAAACTAAGCTATTACATCATTATTTATTTACAATTTAGTTTAGATACTACTTTGACAAACTTCCATCTTTATTGCCTGTTTGTAATCTCCATAAAGGCTTTGATTGATGGGTAAAAGCATAATATTTAACTAAAGACACGGACTCTTCTGAGCTGGTCCAAAGCACTCAGCATCTGTTCGAGTTGAGCCATTTTCTGTCGGGTGGCTGCAGCCTGAGTGTTTCCGTTCATTTCCGGAGCCAACTCTGAAATAAGACAAACAAAAAATGAATTACACTTTTTTCTGATCTATGTTATAATCTTGTTTCCTCGTCAAAAAACATACCTGGAGTTTTGCTTTGTTTCATTCATACAAGTTTAACACACAAATCTCCTCTTAAAAGGAAAACACCTTGTCCCATCTTGTGATGTCATGTGGTAATACAGAAAGTGCTCCACTGTGTTTTTAAACTCCATACACCTTCACTAGAATCATTTGGATAATTTCAGAATTGCCAGTCTCTACTGAACAAAAGGTAAAATGTAGCTGTTAACTTGAAAACTATCACTTCATAACATCACAAGGTGGAACAGGAGATGTAAACAGACTAATAATGCAGGATTACTCAAACGTGTGAATGAAACAAAACACAACTCCAGGTATGTTTTTGATGAGGTAACAAACAGACATCAAATTAAAACTTCTTTACAAATATGTGCAAATGTGGGTAACTTCTAAACATTCCACCATACACATACATGTAGAACCCCCTCCCCAGCGCAAAGTATCAATAGCTCATACCTCCTTGGCTTTTGAGGGTCTTGTAGTTGAAGTCAAAGTCATCTTGAAGATTTTCGAGCATTTTCATCTTCTGCTCCATATCCTGAAAATACAAAGATGAGAAGTCCAGGTCAGGCTATGTTTTCATCATTATTATTATTTTGTTTGTGAATAAAATGTATATAAAACAAACCTGTACGCGTTTCCTGATGTCCTGAAGGTTGTGCTCCAAAATTTGCTGTTTCTCTGTGACCACTGTCCCTGTGGGGTGTGCAGCCTGACCGTCCTGTGAGAAAACAATAAATTATTTTTAAAGGCAAATTAACGTTTTTTTTAACAATCTGAGCCTTCTTTCGGCAATAAAACAAGTAGTTTTACTCACCCATAGCATTTTTCTGTCAATTGGAGCAGTATCGCAGAACTTATGTTGAGCCGTTCTGTTCTAGTAATGATCCCGTATTCTTAACATGGTGCTGTATCATTTGCTCGGGGCATTACTTTGCGGGGTCCAAATAACACAAATTTTAGCACTTTTCAAATCATAGAAGCCCGATGTCTTAAAGGGACAGTGTGTAGGATTCGTGGCGCATAGGTGGTTACTAGCTATTCCACTTCCTCTTTTGGCTATGGCAGACCTCGAGGGTCACCCGGACGCGACGTACCGCCGAGATCGCGCGTGCCCGCGCACGAACCGCGCACCGCTGTATACATAAAGCGCGGTCCCCCGTTCACTTTTTTTTTTTCTTTTCGCATGAAAACACACAATCCCGATCATGATTCATGACAATTTACACATCAAATGAAACCTTACAGTCTCCTCTTTTTGACTATGCAATTCATTTCCCTGCAAAACAATCACTCCCCGAGCACATGGGGCTTTTATACGGAAAAGCACAAAACTTAGCTTACTTAGCTTACCTTTGAAGGCTCTGCACAGGTCAAACTCTGTATTTCATCATAAACTTGGTCTCAATCTGTCCATAAGGATCCAGCGAATAAAATCCAGTAAAACAATTTAGTCCAAAATACGTGTTGTATCCATTACGATGTGTGATCCGGCAGCATGCTTCTTTACACAGGCTCCCCCTTCCCCCCTCCCCTTCCCCTTCTCTCCTTCTGTCCTTCACTCCCAAACGCAGCGCGGCTAAGCAGCTGTTAGCAGGAGCCGAGGCGAAGGATGAGCCCAAATGTCCTTCTGTGGCTCTCGTATTCAAAATGGCTGCCTCTATATGGGGAAGATCCCCCTTTTATGTGACTATATCTAAGTCCAAAAGAATACTTTGATTTCATGATGGAAGTGAAAAGGCTAGGAAAACAATGTATTTTTGAATGGGTATCTTCAATTTCAGTAATTAACAGGTAAAAATCTTACACACTGTCCCTTTAATGGAAGATTTCGTTTGAAGCAAAAGTGGCCTATAATCCGAGATTTAGCCATAGTTTCGAGTAGATGAGGACGCCAGTGCGCATGCGCGGACTGCTCCCGGGACCCAAACATGAAACGCAAAGCTGAAAACTATGGATAAATCTCGGATTACAGGCCACTTTTGCTTCAAACGAAATCTTACATTAAGACATCGGGCTTCTATGATTTGAAAAGTGCTAAAGTTTGTGTTATTTGGAGACCGCAAAGTAATGCCCCGAATACAAATGCTAACGGATACGCTACAACATAACTTTCTTCAAACAGCTCCAAATGACACGAACGTGATATGGGTGAGTCAAACGACTTGTTTTATTACCGAAAGAAGGCTCAGATTGTAAAATAACGTTACTTTTCCTTTAAAGGGCCCATATTACCCTACTTTCTGATCTATATAATGTTGTTTCCTCAAAAACACACATGGAGTTCTCTTCTCTCAAACTAAAAACACTGTGTTCCACCTTGTGATGTTATGTGGTAATGCAGAGAAAGCTCCAATGTGTTTTTAAACGGCATACACCTTCACTAGAATCATTTGCATGCCTTGGGAATTAAAGGTGCGTTGTGCAGCTTTTCTAGTGGAGGGTCTGCTACCTGCTTGTCTGGATAGAGATGTTATTGCTTTGTCTAGAATGTTCCCCAATAGAAATTAAACCGATCTATCATAAGGGAGACAACTATACATTACATTACAGGTCAGATCTGTGGAGAGTCGCCCCGATTCACAGAGACAATTATTGTATTTTTGAGCAATAGAAACTTCTGTAATGAATAAACATTAGACAGATGTGTTTAATGTCATAACATGGAATATTCCAGGCAAAGTAATACCAGTTCAATGGAGACAAGCAGGTAAAGGACCCTCCACCAGAAAAGTTACACAATGCACCTTTAAAGGTCCCATGGCATGAAATTTTCACTTTCTGAGGTTTTTGAACGTTAATGTGAGTTTCCCTACCCTGTTTAGGCCCCCCCAATGGCTAAAAGTTGCGAAATGTCTAAACTGAGCATTTGCAATCCTTTTCTGCGTTTGAAAAAAACACAGCTCAAACGGGCGATTTTGAACAAGGCACCTTTGTTACGTAACATCGAAAAAAGAAATGCAAATGCAGTTCCACCACCGTCTGGATCTCCACCCCCTGTCTCTGGAAATCACGCCCAGAGAGTTTGGACCGCGAAGGAGCTACGCAATGCGAAATGCGTTTTTTTATTTGCCTGGAGGCACGTGTGAGTGTTTCTAGGCTCGGAAATCCTTTACCCGACCCTCTGGACCTCTGAAACAGCAGTGGTTTAATTTTATTTTCTGTGAAAATCTGTTTTTTTCATTGAAATGCCTCTCATTTCTGCCTTCAGTGCTTAAAACGCAGAAGTGGGGAGACAGCGCAGCGCTGTCTCCCAGCGGCGCAGAGGAACGGGTGGGGGGGGGGCCCCACCCGCTCCTCTACCCCAATCTCTGTCCTTCTCATTTGCATTCAAGCAACAAGGCCCAGAATGAGTCGTTCAGACAGACAGATTATGACTCTGACTGTGTAAATGTGTCTTTCTCATGCACTGAATGTTGATTTTGAAGAAGGATTCATTTACAGTATTAGGGAACCATTAAGGCACCATATAAAAGCATCAAGAAGTACCATGTCATGGGACCTTTAAAGGGATATGCCACCCCCAGGTCAAATTTGGGCATCTCCCCACAGTCCAGAGACTAAAATAAGTCACGCAGCACGCTGCCAGGGGAATCCCTGTTACGCACCAGGAAGGGAGTTCCCCTGTTGCGCAGCGTGGTGCGTGCTTCGGCTTTATTGTTCCGCACTGAAAAATAGTTCCCACCCAAAATGACCAAGGCAAGCTCTCCGTGTTGATTTGTACATTTATTTGCACTCGATATGAATGCGCACTACACAGAAAGTAATTGGGAAAAGCATCGAGCAAATTAATTCCTTTTGGCCGAAATCTTTCTCTGGCGACGTTAGACTCCAGTCTAACGCGGAGGAGCAGCAGATACCGCGGCGGTCAGTGCTGACTGACTCGGACAATGGCTGGGTGACCAGGAAAACGCTTTCCACCACTTATTTTAGTCTCTGGACTGTGGGGAGATGCCCAAATTTGACCTGGGGGTGGCATATCCCTTTAAGGTAAAAGCTGGCTGTTAACTAGAAAACCACCACTTCATGACATCTCAAGGTGGAACAGAGCATTTTGAGCTTTGGAGATGTAAACAGACTAATAATAAAGGATTATTCAAACATGTGAATGAAACAAAACAACTCCTATGTTTTTGATGAGATAACAGCATTATATATAACATGACTAAAAGCCCACAAGAGTCAAGTTTGCGTAATATAGGACCTTTAACAAGCATTATGTGTTTGGTTTTTTTTTTTGTACTTTTTTAAAAGAAATTTTGTTATCAAACCTAATATTCAATTCACCGCCTAATAAAACATATTTGTGAAAATCATGTGTAATCATGTCTCCTCATGTCTGTGTTGTAATTTCTCAGTAAATCAAACTTTTTAGGGCCAGTTTAGTCAAAGGTTTAGTTTGACGAATTTGAATGGTTTTGTTACTTTTCTTTTTAGTAAAACCTATGACTAATTGCCCTTTGCTCCTTGTCTGAGTTGTAAATGTTTAATCTCAATATCGATGAATCACTTTCTTTTCCCCAGAGTTACTTATACCAGTTTAACATGCAGCAACTGTGACCAAGCATTTAATCATCTCATCATCTATCCTTTGTTCACGTTAAATGGTGCATTGTGTAGCTTTTCTGGTGGAGGGTCTGTCAAATTCTTTTCTACATGGAGATGTTGCTTTGCCTGGAATGTTTCACAGTACGGTATTAAACCTTTCTATCATCGTGGAGACCAAACCAAACCAAGTTACTGGTCAGATTTGTGGAGTGGCAAAGTCAGAATACCTGTTTTTCTAGGTATTGTTTGAGCTATGAAACCATCTGTAATTGAATGCATGTAAATTAGAGCTGGTTAATGTCATACTGTGGAACATTCCAGGCAGAGGAATGACTTATGGATAAAAACAAGCACATAACGGACCAAACCAACCCAAAAGTTACACAGTGCACCTTCAAATACTAAAAATGGAATTGGCATTTCATTCCTGTTGTAATCTGTTTTTGGTCAGGTTAACTTTTTTTTCTTGAAAGTTCAAAAAAAAGAAAAGAATAAAGTTTTTCCCACCCTCTCCTCCTACTGGGTAGCCCCATTAAAGCTCTGAGTGAGATACAGATGGATTTAACCAATGGGAATGTGTGGACTTTCACCCTCTTTAAAACAATATAAAGTTACTATGCTTACATTACTTGTAATAAAATTGAAGTTGAAGGCTCAGAAAAAATTGTGGAATTGTGGAAAAGTAGAACTAAATAAACTTCTTTTGGTACTAATAAGTGTATATGGCATTTCAATAGCACTATCCACTTGGTCCAGTTTTAGTACAAACTAGGTACATTTGTAGCTCTGGTGGCAGCTGCAATTTTAAGTAGTTGGTGACATCACGCAGCACTGGAGAGAGGGGTGGTTCTTTTGTGTTAGTTTTCTGTTTTCGTTATGTATAATTTTAAAATTGGAAGAAAGAAAAACAGTTATAGGCACTTTTAACCATTTTCACATACTGCCCCCATCCCTAACTTTTAACTGAGAGCATTTCTATGGTTACCTGTGTGGCGGTGGTGGCGGTCTGTAGCAAGCGTTGCTCCTCCCACAGGCAGCGGGCGACGATGCGGGCGATCTCCATGGGCTTCTCCAGGTATTTGCTCTGGAGGTGCTGCTTGATCCGCCTCAGGTTGTGCTGGTACAAAACATTATTCTCCTGCAGGAAGCGGCTGTACTGCTGATCTATCTCCCCCAGGAGGTTATGGAAGACCAGAGTGGCATGGGACTCTTTGTTAGCAGCATAAGCCCTGGAGAAACAAAGCAAAACAAAAGTAAGTAATGGATGTAGTAGTAGAAAAGAGTGATTCATTAAAGTAGGGACCGGTAGATTATATTTTGTTTCCAGTTGGATTCATTTAAGGGTCCTATATTGGTCAAATTCATTCTTGTGAGTTATAATGTTGTTGTCTCCTCAAACATACCTGGGGGGTATTCCACGAATGTGGCTAAGCCCGGCTTTATTCGACAGTTCGCGCTAGTTTTAGTGAGAGTTCGGTTCCATGACTCTTGCTAACCTTAGTCCCCGCTGAGTTCCTGGGGCAACATGGTCGTCGGAGCTAGCCTGGTCGCGGGCAGGCTAAAGATGTGGCTTAATCAGACCGTGTCGCAGAGAATACGTACCTGACGTAAACAGTGTCAAACAAACAGTTCATGTGACATCTCTATCTAAGAATACAGTTAAAGGTAAACCTTTACTTTTAAAACATGCAGCCAAATAACAGGCACACTCCATGATGCAACATTTCAATGAGTCAACAAATTTGCTTCAGAGATGCTGTGCAAGCCTTTTTAATGAAATCCTATTTATCAAATTCCATCAATAGGCATAAAACAATAAATGACATTAGGTATGACATTCTGGTGTGAGGCCACTGCTGGAGGACTGCTGAGGAGGAGTGTACGCCATCTTCAGTAACTAGAACACAAGCATACTATTAAAAAATACATCACAGCTGAGGCAAGCATTAGCCTAGAGAATACCTTGAATATACTCTTCACGAGAACTCACAGGAAGGATCTTTGATGGGGTCCCTCCTTCAATTACCTCCACCAGTGGGTGACCCCGGTTTAGGGCCAGTGCCAGCTCCTCTGCAGGTGAAAGATTTTGAGGGGGGCTCCCACCTCCTGTGGCTTGGTAGCTACTGTTCATTTTAAATTAAATTAAGGTACCATTTCAACAGTATTACTAATTTCACTGAATAATAATATTAATATTAGCCTACTTACCACTCTGTAAAATGTTTTTATGCTTTGTCTTTACCTGCAAAACAGTCCTGCTCAAAGACAAGATAACACAATTTAACGTATTGGTTGGAGCAAATACTTTTACACAGTAACATCAACTGTCCTCCCTGAGAATCAAACTCACATCTCCCACACGCCAAACCGTAGCATATCCTCTCCCCCACTGGCACCAATGGTGAAAAACATACTTAAAAAACTCAACATTCAGCAGTGTTATAGGACTTAACTTACGTATTTAAGCGCTCGGCGATCTTCTGCCACGCCATGTCTCTCGCCTTGGTTATTGCAAATGTGTTGTAGAGTTCCAAAAGCAACTTCTGTTCTGAGGCTCTGAAATAATCGGCCCGAATCTTCGACATGATCGCGTTTTCGACAGTCGCTTTTTCTGGGCTTCTTATGTTCCCCGTGCACGCGTCTAGGCCAGGACTGGATAGGCGCGGCTGAAGTTAGCGCTGCTGAGGCGCAGCTGAAATGCGTTAGTGGAACGACTTTAGGCTTTATGCCAAGTTGCCGCTACTTCAGGTGAGGCTTTACCACCTAGGCACCGCTATGTTTAGCGACGTTCGTAGAATACCCCCCTGGAGTTGTGTTTTGTTTCATTCACACATGTTTGAGTAATCCTTTAGCATCAGCCTGTCTACATCTCCAAAGCTCAAAAAGCTGTTACAATTTGTGTGGTAGTTTTCAAGTTAACGGCTTTTACCTTTAATTCAGTAGATATTGGCAATTCCAGGACTGAAATTATCAAAATGACTCTACTGAAGGTATTAACACATGACATCACAAGGTAGACAAGGAGTGTTTTCTGTTTGAGAGAAGATCTCAGCTTACAGATGCAGGATTTATGTGTTAAAAATGTGTGACTGAAACAAAACACAACTCCAGGTATGATTGTGATGAGGAAACAACATTATAACATAAATAAGAAAACAGTGTAATATGGGCTCTTTAAGTAATCCTCAAGAGATTTTATTGTAACATATAAAACTAAACAGAACACAGATGATAATAAACACATATGCCCTGTACTGACCAGTCCTGGCTCTCGATCCAGGGTGCAAGGAACTGCCGTAGCTCCATGGGGAAGCTGTCACTGTACAGGTGATAAAGCTGCTCCAGGTACCGAGTCTCCAACTGCTGCAACTGATTCCACTGGGCCATGACGACCAAGTCCACTTACACCTGCACACACAGGTACAAGCAGGCGGTCAGTTATATATTATTTTATTCATCACAAATAAGATCATTTATTGATGAAAATAATTATGGATTTTCCAATTTCACTTATTTATATTTTGCTGATTTTCAATACTTAAAAGGTGTACTACTAGGTAACTTTTCTGGTAGTAGGCCCACCTGTTGCTTGTTACCATGGAAATGTTATTGCTTTTCCAGCAATGTTCCAAAATTGGCATTAAACTTATCAAACCAGGAGATGCCACCAGGACAATTTGCAGGTGAGATCTGTGAAGACCCCACTCATTGCCAAAATGCATGTTTTTAGAGGTATTTTGAGCAATACAAACTGTCACAATTGAATAAATGCACCTTATACAAGTTTAATACCGTAATGTGAAACATTACAGGCAAAGCAATATCTTAGCATGGCAGCAGATCCCTACCCTGAAAAGTTACACAGTGCACCTTTCACTTGCTGATGTGTCCAATAAATGGTAATAATCGGTATCTATATGATTAATTTAAAATCTTCTTTTCCGTGTATTTGAGAAAAAATAAATTTAATTGTATGATAATCAGGAAGTGCGCATTAGTATGCTAGTTGTTTTTAGGTTTACCGTCACAGCAAAACTCCACGCCAGCATGTGATAGTTGTAAAAAAAATGCTACTTAGTGAATAATTAAGATGCTCAGAATGCATAAGGTAAATGAGGAATACTTTGGACCACTGCAAACACAGTAAAAATCAGGTACAGAGCCTTTAACAGAGACAAAAAAAACCTTCTTTAATCCTCCTGATATATGAAGTAACATAAGAAAACACAAGAAAGCTCCTGCTGTTACACAGTTTCACTTAATTTTGTAATTTAGCACAACTGCCATAGATGAGCACTTCCTGTTCTTGTTACAAAACTCCTGAAGAGAAAATACACATGTGCGAACTCTTCCCTTACATAAAATTAAACAAACAAACAAACAAACAAACAAACAAAAAACTGCTAAAATATACACACAAAAAAATGATGACACATTATTTGGCATTCGTGGTTACTTCCTGTTTCAGAGGAAAATGCAGTTGCAGAGAAATATCAATAAAACGTGAACTCTGGGTTTGTGTAACCACAGAGAACAACCGGCTTCCTTCCGTGCTTTCCAGGACAAAAAGATAAGAGAAATAGTCTTTTTTTATATTTTCCCTCTTTGTAATTATAATATATTGTGATGTGTGAGCTACTGTCTCCAAATAATTTCCCTTGTGGATCAATAAAGTTTTTCTTTGTCAAAGTCTAATAATATTGAAATAAATTGTTGTTGAAATTATGTCAAATTTAAAGGTGCAATATTACACAAAATGGACTCATGTGAGCTTTAAAGGAAAAGTAACGTTTTTTTACAATTTGAGCCTTATTTCGGTAATAAAACAAGTTGTTTTACTCAACCATATCACTTTGGTGTCATATGGAGCATTTCCGGAGATGTTTTAGATTAGCGTTAGGCTAACGCTGTTAGCCTAGCGCGACTTATAGCCATAGCTCGGGGCATTACCCGAGCATGTAATATGCCCCGTGCGGGCTCCAAATAACACAAACTTTAGCACTTTTCAAATCATAGAAGCTCGATGTCTTTAGTCTATGATTTCGTTTGGTCAAAAGTGGTCTGTAATCCGAGATTTATCCATAGTTTCGAGTAGATGAGGACGCCAGTGCGCATGCGCGGAGTGTGCTCTCAGCTCCCGGGACCCAAACATGGAACGCATAGCTGTAAACTATGGATAAATCTCGGATTACAGGCCACTTTTGACTCAAACGAAATGGTAGACTAAGACATCTGGCTTCTATGATTTGAAAAGTGCTAAAGTTTGTGTTATTTGGAGCCCGCACGGGGCATATTACATGCTCGGGGAATGCCCCGAGCTATGGCTATAAGTCGTGCTAGGCTAACGGCGTTAGCCTAACGCTAATCTAAAACATCTCCGGAAATGCTCCATATGACACCAAAGTGATATGGGTGAGTAAAACAACTTGTTTTATTACCGAAATAAGGCTCAAATTGTAAAAAACTTTACTTTTCCTTAAAGTCATGTTATAATGTTGTTACCTCCTCAAAAATACCCTACCCGGAGTTGTGTTTTGTTTCATTCACACATATTTGAGTAATCCTTTATCTCTACATCTCCAAAGCTCAAAGTGCTCTGTTATGTCATCTGGTAATAAAGGAAGTGCTCCACTATGATGTAAAACTCCATATACCTTCACTAGAATCACCTGGATAATTTTAGAACTGGAATTACTTACCTCTACAGAACAAAATGTAAAAGGTAGGAGTTAACTTGAAAACTACTGCCTAGTGACATCACAAAGTGGAACAGAGCATTTTGATCTTTGGAAATGTAGACAGACTAATAATAATATCAAACATGTGTGAATGAAACAGAACATAATGCCAGCTATGCTTTTGAGGAGGTAAAAGCATTATAACATGGCTTACTGAAGAAGTAGCTTGGTTGAGCTGTGAAACATATTCGAACAAATAAACTTTCGTCCAGTTGACAAATTGAATTTCTCCTTTTTCCAAACATGGCTTACAGCTCACAAGAGTCAATATTGTGTATTATAGGACCTTTAATCCTTCAGTGCCCTGTTTCGCAACAAATTGGTAAAGAGAGCAATGTTTACATTTCATGGACTTTTATGGACTATGGGCAAAGAAAGATTTATGTAGCCTGTGTCATTTAGTCTAGCAGTTATCCCAAAGTAAATATTAACCTATGCTGGAGTTGGTACATTATACTATACGTCTACAAATATACAGGCCATGTCCCATTCGTGTATTGCTCCAGCATTCTTTTGCCTTTGTTCTCTCTTTGTATGCAAATCCCATTGTTGAGCCCTGGACCCTGATTTACTGAACTTCCGCTGGGCTGTGATTTCCTGTGGCTGTCCCGGTGCTGGATTGGATAGGCACGTTCCCACTCCACCAATCCAGGGAGGCAGGCTGGATCATTTTATTGCCAGCTCTCCACTTGTTCTGTTGTGTCTCGTTTTGTTTTGTTACTTAGTGACTTTGTAATTTTCAGTGAGACACTTTTGTCATCTGTTAGTATACTTTGATCCAATGGATAAACAGAAATATTAGTCATCTCGCACTATACTTATATATATATATATATATATATATATATATATATATATATATATATATATATATATATATGCACCATTATTCTATGTAAATAATTGCAGCCTGGCTAATTATGACCATTTAATTTGCAAATTGAATGAGTTTAAGTAGGGTATTTGATTTAATTTTCAGCTGTGTACTGTCTGCATCTAATTAAAGAATATTTTATTGTCCGAGATGCAGTAATAGCACATCTAGCAATTAGCATGCTAGTTGTTTTTAGCAATACCGTGATTGCAAAACTGTCCTCTGAAAGCTCTGAAAAACATTTATAAACTCATAGTCGAGAGTAATTAGGATCCTCTGAAAGAAGGTAAGCGAGGAATAATGTCGGACCACTGGAAACCATTTAAAGTGATCTAGTTTTGTTTTTCACATTTTGAAACAGTGACATTCAGGTATAGAACCTTTAACCTCACAGTCCTATGAGAAGTAGGCCACAAGTTTCACACGAAATGAGTCAAAAATGTAGGTGACACAAAACTAGGCGCTGTTTCAGTTTCCAGGAGCAGAGATACAACTGCGAACCCTGAGAAAAGATAAGGAACGTTTTAAATGTGAAGCAGATACAACTTAAACAAACCTGCAAAAAAACAAAAACAAAAAATATATATATATAAACGTATATCAGTTGTGCATCAGTTGTAAAATATGAAAAAAGGTGTTATAAGGACAAGGTTATTTAACAGTAACACAATGTTTTTGCTATGGGACAAAATTGTCAGCTTTGCCACATATGAAACAACATCAGATAATAATTACTATAGGGACAATATTGGACTATGGCAGCGTTTCATAAAATAATATAATATTCTAATATACATTACAGACACTAAAAATCTCTCATTATTCATGGTCATCTGTCTCTGTGGAGATTTTAATGCTTTTCTGGAATGTTCAACTGTAATTAAACTATCTCCATAGAGGATAAGGATATAAAGGATAGAGATATTTGAGAAATAAACACCTGAACTTGAATAAAGGCAAAATATGTTTTTGCCGTACTGTAGAATATTCCAGGGAAAGCAATAACATCTCCATGGAGACAAGCAGATCCTCCAGCAGAAAAGTTACTTAGGGCAGCTTTAACAGCGCATCTCTATAAATTGAATTACTGGTGTTATTATTATTATGCATCATTGTTGCTGCTGAAAAATGAATTTCCTTTGGGATAAATAATGTATTTATCTATCCATCTTAAATGTGCATTGTGTAACTTTTTTGGGTGGAGGGTCCGTGAAATGCTTTTCACCATGGAGATGTTATTACTTTGTCTGGAATGTTTCACAGTATGGCATTAAACCTTTCTATCTTCATAGAAACCAAACCAGACCAAGTTACAGGTCAGATTTCTGGAGAGGCGACCCCACTCACAGTCAGAATGTCTGTTCTTCTAGGTCAGGGGTCGGCAACCCGCGGCTCCGGAGCCACATCCCTCTGATGCGGCTCAGTACAGCGGTCCCTCGTTTATCACGGGGGTTATGTTCTAAAAATAACCCACGGTAAGCGAAATCTGTGAAGTCGTCAGCTTTATATTTTACAATTATTCTCCATGTTTTAAGGCTGTAAACGCCTCACCACACACGTTCTTCACTTTTCTCAGACTGAAATTAACGTTTTCCCACATTTCTCTCTTGTTTAAACACTCAAACGTTCGTAGATTTTCAACAAAAAAGCAAAGTATTAGAGAACGAAACCAAAGTGTATTTTGTGTGTATGGCACAGTTCTTATGACCTATTCACTGTGGCGGATTTTGACGGGGAGAAATCTTGCAAACATACAGCACTTCAGAGTCACACTGCGATCGAACATTTATATAAATCTGGCAAACTGAACGCATTCTGTACAGGAGACACGGCACAGAGGAGAATAATTGACGAATCGACAAAGGTCTACAGTCCCTTAGCCAATCAGGACGCAGAAATGCACGTTATACACACACACACAAAAAAAAAATTTGAATAAAAAAATCTGCAAAACAGCGAGGCCACGAAAAGTGAACCACGATATAGCGAGGAACCGCTGTATTTAATTAAAATGTATTTTATTTTAGTTCATTCATTTTCAAAATGTAATTCTATGGCACAAAAGCAAAAAAAAAAAGACGTTATATGCAGTGTTATTTCATTTTAAATTTCAAAAGGGTTTTGTGGCTCCCAGTGTTTTCTTTACGGTGTGAAACGGGTCCAAATGGCTCTTTGAGTGGTAAAGGTTGCCGACCCCTGTTCTAGGTCTTTTTGAGCTATAAAACTACCTGCACTTGAATAAATGTAAGGTAGAGCTGTGTCAGAGCAATGTCATACTGTGGAACATTCCAGACAGAGCAGTGACATTTCCATGGAGAAAAGCATTTGAGGGACCATCCACCAGAAAAGTTTCACAGCCTTTAAGTAGTAGTCTGTTGGAGCAGAATGCAACAGGCATGATTACCACTGCCAATCATTCACGATCAACACATTCAGATTTCGGAGAGGTGGTTGAAGTGTCTTGTCCAATGACACAAAACAGCGGTACAGAAGGATAGCAGTTGGTGCCTAACAATGAACTTTTAAGTAGCAGGAACACAGTCTAAATATAAAACTTTTTAAAGAGATGAACAATTTTCCGAAACCAAAAGCCAATTATCAGATTTCAGGATCACATTCTATTTTTATTTAAGTTTTGATTTTGTGACACATATAAAACCGGCAACGTGACTCAAGTATAATGCGGTTTCCTGTATTTCCTGTATTTTTTTTGGTCTCATACTGAAAGTATAGTATATAACTTGTATCAGCTTTCACAAAACTCAGAAAAAAGTGCTGGTTCCACTTTCATCGAAAAAGGTGCAAAAATTTGATGTCAAAGATACATAAAAATGCTTATTCAAACGAAACTAAATACAGGCGAGGTGCTTGGATTTGCAATTGTAGCAGCTAATAGTTTGGTATTCAAAGTTCAAGTTCAAAGTCAGCTTTATTGTCAATTCTGCCATATGTGTTCAACATACAGTGAATCGAAATTTTGTTTCTCTCTGGCCAGGTAGTGCAAAAGACAGTGTACAAAATACAATATGAAGACAAAACACAACAAAAAACTATCTAAGACAGAGATCTAAAGTTAAAACTAAAGTCTACGATCTAAAATCTTAAAACAGTGCAACATAATAAATAAACTATACTATATACAGATTTCCAAAGTGTGCAGTGTGCATCAAAAATGTGCAATGGAAGATACAGCAGTGACTTGGTCATGTGCAGTAGAATGTGCATAGGAGTTAAGATAAAATAAAAATAAATGTGCAACAGTAGTAATTCTAGTGCAGTAACAGGAGTAAACAACAGTACTAAAATTCCAGTAGTCAATGTGCAATAACAGTAGTAAACAACAGTGCAACGGGGGTAAAATTCAATAACAGGAGTAAACAACAGTACTAAAAATTCCAGTAGTAAATGTAATTGTGCAATAACAGTAGTAAACAACAGTGCAACAGGAGTAAAATCCAGTAGTAAATGTAAATGTGCAACAGTGCAACAGTAGTCCTTAGCAGCAGTTTTTTAAAGTGTCTAGAGTGATATGTCTTTTATGGAATACAGGTTATGCCAATATGAGGGGTGGGGGTGGGAGATGGGTAAGGTGGGAGTTCGGGTGTGAGTTCGGGTGTGAGTTCAGCCTCCTGACAGCCTGGTGGATGAAGCTGTTTGAAAGCCTGGTGGAGTGGGCCTGGAGACTCCGGTACCTTCTCCCCGAGGGCAGGAGGCTGAACAGGCTATGTGCGGGGTGGCTCGGGTCACCCACAATGCTGGACGCTCTGCGGGTGAGCCGGGTGTTAAAAATGTCTAGGAGGGAGGGGAGAGAGACACCAGCGATCCTCCCAGCTGCATTCACTATGCGCTGCAGAGCTTTCCTGTTCTGTTCAGTGCAGCTCCCGTACCACACAGTGATGCAGCCGGTCAGGACGCTCTCAATGGTGCCTCGGTAGAAGGTGGTCATAATGGGTGGAGGGGCTCCAGCTCTCCTCAGTTTGCGGAGGAAATAGAGGCGCTTCTGAGCCCTCTTTGCCAGTGATACAGTATTCACTGTCCAGGAGAGGTCCTCACTGATGTGCACCCCCAGGAATTTGGTGCTGCTCACCCTCTCTACAGCAGCACCATTGATGGACAGTGGGGGGTGCTGGGTGGGGCCTCTCCGGAAGTCAATAATCTCCTTGGTCTTCAACCACGGGGCTGGTCTTCAACTGTAAAAAACGTTTTCTCATGTATTTGAGGAAGCTCAGTATCATCCCAGTACAAATGTGTTGTATAATCAGCTCTTGAGGTCAAAATAGGTCTGCTGTGAACTGCCTGCATCTAATTATAAAGCTTTATCTTGTCAGAGAATCAAGAAGTGTGTGTTATCGTGCTAGTTATTGATAGCTTTACTGTGAATTCAAAACCCACTTGTGAAAAGTGCTTATAAACTCATTGTGGTGAATAATTAGGATGCTCTGAATCCATAAATAATTTTGGGTCACGGCAAACTAGTTCTGTTTTAAAAATCTGGTAGAAAGCCTTTAAACACATTGCATTACAATAACCTTATCTAATCTTACTGGACAGTAGGGATGCAAATTATCGATTAATTCATTAATTGATAGTTGATTGACCTTGTCGATCGATTAACGATTAACTGATAAGCGGCGTTTTTCACCTGAATTTTAGTGTTTCAATAGGATCTTTAAGAATATAAGCTATAGTAACATAACACTGAGTCATAAATATATCATAGTATTATTATATTGTATATTCCTCAATTAATTATTCCTTAGTAAAAAGCAGACAAATGTATTGATGCTGAATAATAAAATACAGTAATCCCTCGCTCTATCGCGGTTCACAGATTTTTTTTTTTTTTTTAGTGTAACATTGTGTTCTGTCCTGATTGGCTAAGAGACTAGACCAGGACTAAACGTGGACTTAACCAGGTCTGGACCAGAACTGGGCCGGGTCTGGACCTGGACTAGACCAGGGTTAAACCACCACGTGCCGCTGCTGGTTTTGTGCGGCTGGTTTGTGGCTCGGGCCCCGGGCCGCGGGCCGGCCGCGCGGGACCAGCAGCGGCACGTCTCAGCCCGAGCCTCGGGCTCAGACTACGCATTCCGGGCGCCGCGGTTCGATCTCGCCTCGCGCGTACACCCGGGGCTGCTGAGCAGTGCCGTTGGCGCCTGCGGCCGGCTGTGAGTCGAGCTTGGCGCAGCGCGGTGCGCGGTTGCCTTGTTTTCGTGACCACGCGGGTGCGATGAGCGATTAATTACAATTAATGCATTTTGTTCGACCAACGTCTTAATCAACAATTAATCGTTAATCGATTAATTGTTGACATCCCTACTGGACAGATTTCATTAAACTATAAAGGTGAGAAATTTTGCAGTTATTATTGGATGTATGCAAAATAAGAAATGGACTAAATAAAATAAAAATGATTTAAAATAGAAATGTGCAGTGCAGTCTTAGAAATTCTAAATAAAAGTGATATTTCTGCCCTTTTGTTGTTAATTTTATGGTGTATTCCCATCTGTATGATACATAAACCTCAACAAGATATTTACCATGTTTTAGTAGTATAGTAAGTAGTAAGTAAATTTTGTAGTAAACTTTGACTTAACATATTATCCTGTGTATTATTAAATTATTGAATGATTCTGACCTGCCTGGACATTATCACCACACCAGTGATAGTCATGATGGGGGAGGGCTTAGCTTAATGTCATGCAAATGAGGCAAGGAAGAGAGGAAAGTTCACAAGCTTTTTTCAGGGCTTTCGAAAATCTGCTGTGCCTGCTTTCAAATAGCGACAACTTCTGCAAATATGGTCAGATTTTCATGTGTAAGACATCCTTGGTATTGCGGTTTATGAAAAATTCATATCATAAAAAAAAAAACACACCGGTATTCGGTATGAACAGGTATACCGCCCAGCCCTAGTCTATATAGCCATTTATACAGGAAATGTGCTCATGTTTTCTATTGCAGCCTATATAGATTACCAAGGAAGTGAGGTCTCCCTTAGGATTACCTTCCCTTCCTCCAGCTGTTAAACTACTGTTGTTACATTAAGAAACCTGACACTGGAAAACCTGCCATAAAGTCAATACAGAAAATAAAGATCAGCATAGCATTAAGTAGCCATTGTCAATAATACCCAGCTGTTTCAATGTTACATGCAAATGCTTCATCCAGTTTTCCTACTAAAATGTGAGAGAAGAGAGAAACAATGGGTCTCTATACTCACTGTAGCCAAAATGTAAACTGTATTGTAACATGTTTAAAGGTCCAGTGTGTAGGATTGATGGCGCATTGGTGGATGGTGGGTATTGCAATTCCTGTCCTAGCTACGGCAGACCTCAAGGGTCACCCGGGCGCGCCGTAACACGGACAGCTCGGCGTAACCGGAGGTGGGTTCCAGCAGCCGCGCACGTGTGAAGCGCACCCAACGCTGTGCGCGGGTGGGGGGAATCGGGAATCGGACCGCCGAGGGCGGAGGTCAGTCTGAACCCGGGGTGCGGGCCCACGCTGCAACAAAGCCCCAGCCGCGGTAGGTACTATGTCCTTCTTCTTTTGTATGTGCGATGTATGTGCGGAGTAAGTGTGATCCGGCAACATGCTTGTCGTTGTTTATCCAAACGCGTACTATCTCATTGTGTGAAAACCACGAGCCCTTTGACAACTACTGTATAAAGAAAAGGCGAAGGCGGAGCCCAAATGTCCTTCTGCGGCTCTCGTAATCAAAATGGCTGCCTCTATATGGGGAAGATCCCCTTTTATGCAACTATATCTAAGTCCAAAAGAATACTTTGATTTCATGATGGAAGTGAAAAGGCTTGGAAAACACTGTATTTTTGAATGGGTATCTTCAATTTCGGTAATTAACGGGTAAAAATCTTACACACTGTCCCTTTAAGTAACCCCCAATCTGCTTGTGTCCATTGTTATTGTTTCACATGGGATGATCCACAGTATAGTACCCCAAAAACAAGCATTATTATTGTGAACAGGTCCACTTCTCCACAGATTTGACCTGTAACCTTGCCTGTCTCCTTGGAGAAAGTTAAATTAAATGCCATACTGTAGAACATTTCAGGAATAAAACAACATGGAGTCAAATTGTTGGCCCTTCTACCAGAAAAGTTACACAGTGCACCTTTAAGGTAGTGGCAATATACTGAATTATCGATCATGACTGAAGCTTATTTTGAAACTATGGCAATTTTGAATATTGGGTATGTCATTTATTATAATAGGAAATTGTCTCAAAAAAAAAAAGGTTAGAGTTTTATTTTTGCAATTTTGTGGCTAATTTCACATTTTAATATTTAAATGAACTGAGCCTCACGCAAGACTCTCATTTGAGTTGCCAGTTTCAATGTTGAAATCCAGTTGATTTAAACCTAAAATGCGTCTCCTTGATCTGACTGGTCACTTCCTAGACCCCAGCACCTACTGCCATTCATGAACCAGTGCCAGTGCAGCCTCTGCAGCTCAGTGACGGAATTCTGGAGATTCTGAGCGTCACATGAGGCCTGTCCATATACCAAGTATTAAAAAAACGCCGCCGTGTACCAAATAGAAAGTTCGCGTGTGGGCACCTCCAGCTCCTGACCCTGACGGCCTTACATTGGAATAGTGTGGCCTCTCTCTCTCTGTATCTGCTGTTGTGAGCATCGTTATTTTGGTCTTAAAATGTTCGTATTAACCCCCACATGATCCTGGGGTTTTTATTTCGCTATTTTGTCCATTTAAAAAAATCCTATTCAGAGCCTGGCTTAGGGCTGGGCGATATGGAGAAAAAAATTATCTCGATATGTTTTTGCTATATCTCGATATACGATATATATCTCGATATCTATGCAGGGAAAAAAACAAACAAACAAACAAACGCGCCAAATTCAGCAAGGTTTTTTTTTTTTTATTGAAGTGCAAACAGGTAGGCAGCCAAGTGTGCACCATTTTTAACATTACCAAACCAAGGAAGTAGTATATTGCCTTATTTTAATTGTAAACATAAAATCTGAGGGTAGACAGTTCTTATGAAGTGCTTCTTTAACATTTAAGATAAAAGACAAAAAAATCCCTCATTTCGTAGCCAAGTGAAAAAGCACATATTAAATTAATTGTTTTTAAATATAGATTAATAGAGCCTCAATCCATGAATTCTCGTGTGTTTTGTGACTGTAGTACATTTTATATTTGTGTGTGTATTTGCTTTAACTTAGCACATTATTCTGCATCAATTTTGTTTTCTAGAAATACTATATTAATTTATTACAACCATTAAAACGCTTGTGTGCTTTAGAATCAACGCCACATACCCGACCCACCCAAATATTTCACTCACTGGCAACACCCACCCACCCACACACACACACACACACACACACACCACGGGGGACCACGGGACGCAGTGAAACACAAACGCAAGAAGGAGGCAGGGCGGACAGCTCCACAACACAGTTAAGGAAAAAAAGCAGAGTGGCGAAATCTTATTCTCGAGATTTTCGATATGCCAAAATCTTTCTCGATTTCATAAAACATCTCGAGATATCGCAAATCTTGATTAATCGCCCAGCCCTAGCCTGGCTCCAAATTCACTCTAGCCAGCGTCAGTGAGCTTCATTTGACTGGGTGATGCCACACTTGCTTAGTCCACCTTTTTCTACAGTCTATGGTTTAGACAAATCAGGTTCACTTGTGATTGTAATACCTTAAAAAAAAAAAAAAAGTAGCATAACGGTAACATACAGTATCTTTAAATTATATCTCACATAAGAATAGAGCTACATACATAAAAATATTTATATGTTTTCCAGTAATGTAAAATGAAACAATCTACACATGTTGTACACTGAATTACAATATACCACTTACAAAGCTATACTAAAATAGACTTAGACAAACTTTATTGATCCACAAGGATCAATTACTTGGACACAGTAGCTCACACATCACAATATATTATAATAACAAAGAGAAAAAATATAAATGGTAACAAATGGTAATAAATAATTCTAAAGAAGTAGCAAGAGACTGATGTTAAATTAGGAATAATTACATGTATACAGAAGTAAAAATACAATAAAATATAGAAATAAAGTCATAAAAATATATCTCAGCTATATGCAAGAGGTGGTAAGTAACAACTATAAAAGCCTTTGTAACCCTGTGTAATAAAATATTCACTCCTGACAGGTATGTTGTTTTGTTTCAGAGTCACAGGGCTGGACTTACTGTAACAGGTTGGGAAACTTCCTCCATGGACTTCTTAAACAAGTATTATGGGAAACATATTCAGGTTTCAACAAAAGGAACAGCTGTAAAAGAATATGACCTGATTCTATTGTGTATGTCATGCTAGGAGTTATACTTCTGCAATGGGACACTGCTCTGTGCATCACTGGCTTCTACTGGGGCAAAATATTCATGTTAAAGAAATTCAAAATATTTGTGATTAAGAACTACTAAATATTCCTGTTTAAGAACTACAAAGTATTCCTGTTTAAGAAATACAAAATATTTGTGTTTAAGAACTACTAAATAGTCCAATATTTTGCAATTGCTGCACTAAATGCTTTATAATGCTATTTTCTGCTCTGTATTATAATGTTATTTCCTTATATAAGGAAGGGTTAGGATATATAGGATATAATTCCCTAAAAACATACCTGGTTGTGTGTTGTTTCATTCACACATGTTTAACACACAAACCCTGCATATTTAGTTCTTCTAATCACATGTGAAGTCATATGGTTACACAGGAAGTGCTCCAGTGTGTTTTTAAACTCCATACACCTTCACTTGAATTGTTCAGATGATTTCAGCCTTGGGCTTTCCCATCTCTACTAAAGTAAACGTAAAAGTTAGCGATTCACTTGAAAACTACCACTAAAAGACCTCATTTTGACCGCATTTTGAGCTTTGGAGATGTAGACAGAGTAATACTAAAGGGTTACACATGTGTGAATGAAACAAAACAACACTCTGTGTATGTTTTTGAGGAGGTAACAGAATCATAACATGTCTTAAAGGACCTTTCATAAACAATCTGATTAATTTAGATTTCTACATTATTCAGAAAAGTCAATTGATTTTATTACAAGATCAGAATTAATACAATAGTCACTGTAATTGAGAATTTGACTACAGAAAATGTATGATTGCAAAAGTTATTTAGGTCTATCTTTTGAGCATTTAGTACTGGCCAAGTATGCTTAAGTAAAAAATGATGGGCAATAATATCTTATGATTAGTGACCAAGATCACATTATCACAAGATGTTATATGAATGAATGAAAAAGTAGCCACGCTCTTCCTTAACCATGTGCAGCTTTAAGATAAAATCATGCCTTACATAATATGTCATATTATGAGATAAGTAGCAGTAGCTTGACATTATAAATCCTTTTATTACACACTGTGCCTATCACGTGTGTTTTATTGCAGCACTGGACCCATCAGCCATTAGACAGAGAGAGGCAGGCTGTGACAATAAGATGCAAAAATAATTCACTTAACCTAGATTTCAAACCTGTTCCTTTAGACAATACAAAGCTATATGCATTATAAGCATATATACTATAGGGCTCATAGCCTAGTTTTCTAAGCAATGGTCAACAGAAAATATGTAGTTAAGGTTTATTTCTGTATTCATAGCTACATTTAATATACATTTTTATGTGTATTGCCTTGTGGTCTGTACTCATCATTGGTGTGGGAATAATGTAATGAGATAGGCTAAGGTAGTAAAATTATACATAGATTAAACAAGCCTATGCATTGTTGAACTGAAAAAGAATAGGCCCACAGATTCATTTAACATAGGTTGTATTCATTTCTGTGCATTAGTTCTGCTCTCTGGTGGTCTCTACTCATCATTAGTATAGGAAACATACAAATATAGGACAATGTAATAAAAGGAAAGGGAAACAAGGAAAAGGCTTCAGATTCCATACATTTAACAAAGGGTATATCATGTATCATTGTGAAGTAGTTACAATATTTGGTGGTCTCTACTCATCATTGGTTTAGGTACATGCAATACAAGGACAATGTAATAACACGGTACACGGAGATGATCTAAAATAGAGCTGCATCTGACATTTACTTTGCTAATCAAATGTATTATTTCTATTAATAAAGTAGTTGTTTAGATCACAAGATCACAAGACCTGTGAATATGTGATCTTTCGTTACTGAAAGCTGAAATGAAGAATGGGACATATTTATAGATGAATGAAAGCACAATTATATATTTCCTGTTTGTGTTTTGTTTTGTTTTGTGATTAATTGATTTGTTGAACTTGTTGTAGCCATAGACTGCTTGGTGGTCTGTACTCATCACTGGAGTAGGCAAATGAACCATACAAAGTAATACAAGTACAATGGAGAAATGTAATATATGTAGGTTATCTAAACTAGCCTGTGCATTAGACAATTGATGTTTAATAGCTCTATAGATGCCATATATTTAACATAGGCTATATGATATTATAACATGATACATTACATTGAACTAACCTATACGTTGATCTTTTGAAAATGAATAAACCTGGAGATTCCTATACTATTTCTTGTTATATACGTGTTGGCCTATTGTCTTTTAGTTTATGAGGTGTTACAGGCTCGTAATAACGTCGTATGAAGTGATGCACGTACCAATACGCAAATAATGAAAACACCGCATTACTTGTAAGTTGCGTAACAACGTGGGTTCAAAATGGTCCCTGCATAAATAACCCATTAGGATAAGAGGTGCAGAGGTCTTCTCGATAAAAAAAACACACACAAAAGAACAAGCAGATCAACTGAAATACGTGATCAGTGACATATTAAGTTACACAAAAACAATTAGCAAAACAAATCCAAACTCCAAGCGCTCCATTCTTACCTGATTAGTGGAAATTCTGTGGAAAGTTTAGCGACACGAATGCAGATCTCGCGTCTTTCAACTAAATTTTTTAGGAAATTGATCAAACCTATACAAAAATTGATACAAACACGCGATATTAATTACTCGTTTAGTTGTCAGGAAGAAATACACGCTATCCGCTACGTCCAGCCAGCACTTTTCAGGACGCCCCTCTCTCTCTTCTTCGGCGCAGGCTTTTTCGGTCGCACAGCCCCTTGAAAAACAGTTTATTGACATCCCCAGGAACCAATAGAAATTCAGATAATCATTTTAAGCCAATCAAAATCGAGTGTGTAAGTGGAATAGGCGGGACTTGCAGGTAAAGTTTGGTTGCGCGCGTCATGTTTACTCGCTGCCCTGCGCTCTTCTCATCGGCGTGGACTCCCTCGGCTCGAGCGCGCAGTTGAATAGTTTGTGAGCCACCCAGCGGAGGGAGGGGGGTGTGGTTAGAAGGAAGAGCCAGTCTGGAAGTCATCTGAATTACTGGCAGTAGTGACGTCAGCAGCATTGTAATAAGGCAAAGATTGGCCCTACTGTTCAATAAAATAATTACTAAGCCCCACGTAACACGAGAGAGAACCCTGCAGAATTTTAATATTGTGAAAATGAGAACACAATTAAATAGATTCAACATTCAAGAGTGATGCACAAATTATTAGCAGAATAAAATAGTATAATTGAAGCAGAACTAATGTGTCAGTTAGTTTTAAAGTTGCAATCAAGATCATAGAGTCCTATATTACACAAAATGGATCTTTAATGGATCTTATAATGTTACCTCATCAAAAAGTGGTAGTTTTCAAGTTAACAGCTACCTTTTACTTTTTGTTTTGTAGAGACTGGAAATTCCAGGGCTGAAACTATCCAAATGATTCAAGTGAAGGTGTATGGAGTTTAAAAACACAGTAGAGCACTTGTATCACCACATGGCATCATAAGGTGGAACGGAGTGTTTTCTGTTTGCGAGAAGAACTCAGTCTAAATATTGAGAGTTTACGTGTCAAACATGTGTGAATGAAACAAAACACAACTCCAGGTATGTTTCTGATGAGGAAACAACATTATAACATAGATCAGAAAACGGAGGTATGTGCCTGCAGCTAATGATATTATTATTACAGTGTTATAACCAGTGTTGGGAGTAACTCGTTACAAAAGTAATTCATTACTGTAATGCATTACTTTTTGGTGTAATGCATTAATGTAACGCATTACAGGGAAGAAAATCGGTAATATATTACTCGTTATAATGCCAGTAATGCACATTACAATGCATTTTTAACCTGCTTTTTTTTTGTGGGTTTTGCGTTTTCTTCATACAAAGTTTGCGGATCACCGCGAGATCAGCTACTGAATCTGATAAGTCCGCGCAGAACATTACATTTCATACAAAGTTCCGCGAGATCAGCTAGTGATATAAAAGACCATTCCATTTCCTTTTACTTTGTCTCGAACTGGCAGACTGACAAATGATGAACCAGAAGAACTGGATAGTGCTAGCTCCTAGAGGGCAATACAGCTGTAATATCTATACATATGGGCTATATTCACAGATGTGTATACCAAATGTGAAAATGCCATTTGCTACAGAACTGAAGAGGATGGCAGTGAACAGGTGCTGGAGTGCATGGTAAGGTGTGGCAAGAAGGGAAAGGACGATTTATCTTTTGGTATTGTAAGCGGGTAAGAAGCAATTACTGAACATGTTGGTTTTCAGTCTGCAGGCTCCCAAAACCTCCTGGACGGCAGGTGAAAGTCATGACACATGAGAGATTTGCACTGTAGATTGCCAAATCCTTATTTCCAGTCATTTTGGCGAGAGTAACTAAACTAATGCAAAAGTGTAATGCCTTACTTTTAATTTAGAGTAATATTGTAATGTAAGGCATTACTTTAAAATGACAGTAACAAGTAATAAGTAGTGCATTACAGTTTTTGAGTAACTTGCCCAACACTGGTTATAACACATTAATAGCAAACACTGTCTTAAAGCTCTATCCTTTGATGTTATTTTAAATACCTGCACACCCACATAGTTCAAATCCTGTACAAATGGCTGTCTGTTTGTTTTGTGGTTTCTGTGTCTGTCACAAAGGTGAAAATGCTTCAGAGGGGGATTTCTGAAAGCCCCTGACATGACTAGACAACATATAAATACAAGATTATACTAAAATGAGTGACATTAATGAAAGGCATAAATACATTTTGAACCTGATTCCCGACAGATAAAATTGAGATTTTAATGGAAATTCAAAGTTAGTAAAGTGAGTAATGTAGGTTGCTCAACAACACAACAGCAGCATGTACACGTGGATTTGACTTTGAAGAAGACATATTGTGCTTGTGTCTGCTGGATACTTAAACTATGACTAGTGTGAATCAATATGTTAGAATTTGGACATTTGAGCAGACTCTACTTCCTGAGGAAGCTCAGGTTTTTAAATGTGTGCAGCTCAGGTCTTTCAATGTGTGCAGTAAGTTACTGGAGATCATCTACCAGTCTGTGGTTGCCAGTGCCCTGTACTCTGCTGTAGTCTGCTGGGGGAGCAGCACCAGTAAAAGAGACATCGGACGGATTGACAAACTGATCCGCAAAGCTGGTCACGTGATTGGCTGTGAGCTGGAGACATTTGTCACAGTGAGGGACAGGAGGACACTGGACAAACTGCTTTCCATCCTGGACACTCCTGCTCACCCACTGCACCAGACCATAGAGGGACAGAGGAGCTCATTCTCCAACAGGCTCCTACAGCTCCGCTCAAACAGTGAGAGATACAGGACTACATTCATACCATACTCCATACAACTGTACAACAACTCACCTTTATGTAACAGATAATACTCCCTACAACTGTACACAGCTGGTACTGAACATCATATCTGATACTGTATATTGTATTTGACTACAACTTTTCTATTTATATCTGATTGTACATATATATTTATTACTATTATCTTATGTATATAATTGTGTCTCATCTGACACAGGTCTATTGCTCTTTGGTTGCTATTCCATCTATTTTTCTTTTTGTTCTTTTACCCTCTGTTTTATATTGTATATTATATTTGATGAGTGAGCTACCGTACCCAAAACAATTTCCCTTGTGGATCAATAAAGTTTGTGGATCAATAAAGTTTAAGTCTAAGTCTAAATCACAATATTGATTTAAAATGACTCAATAAAAGAAACAAGTACACTGACATGCGTGTTGGGTGCCTACAATGGGAGCTGATGTTGTTGTAAATGTCATCATAATAAAGAGCCATGCTCCTATGTACACATTGACAAATTGTATGCTTATATTGAGAAACAACATAATAGGGTATATGGGGTTTTCAAATTGCACATATACGACTTAAAGGGCCCATATTATGCTATTTCCTGATGTATGTTATAATGTTGTTTCCTCATCACAAACGGACCTGGAGTTGTGTTTTCACACATGCACATGTGTGTGCATTCACACATGTTTAACACACAAACCTGCATATTTAAGCTGAGTGCTTCTCTCAAACTGAAAACCCTCTGAGGTTATACAGGAAATGCTCCACACACATACAATAGAATCATGTGGATGTTTTCAACCCTGGAATTTCCAAGTTCTACGAAACTATAGGTAAAAGGTAGGTGTTAACTTGAAAACACCCACTACATGACATCACAAGAACAATAAAAACAACAACAACAACAACAGAGCATTTTGAGCTTTGAAAATGTAAACAGATTACTCAAGCACGTGTGAATGAAATAAAACACAACTCCAGGTCTGTTTTTGATGAGGTAACGACATTCTAACATGGCTTAAATCTCACAAGAGTCAATTTTGTGTAATATAGGACCTTAAATAGCTTGCATGATTTTCTTAAAATGCAATAAAACTGCTTTAAATCTTAATGCTTGAAACATATTTTTTTTCTTGCATAATCTAGCCACTAAGGTTTAGTAAGACCATAGACATTAATGTCATTCATATCAAAACTCATGTCACCAACCACAATTACGCATTTTATTTTTTATGTTTTTTATAATATATGATATGATAGTCCTGTCCCACTTGTGAATTTGCATATCAGTCTGGTCACTATATTACTGTTGCGATATAATATCAGTGACTTTGTGGAGGCAATACCTTGTGACCTTTCTTTGACATTTCTTTTCATTAAAGGACCCATATTACATTATTTTCTGATCAATGCGATAATGTTGTTTCCTCACCAAAAAATATATCTGGAGTTGTGTTTTGTTTCATTTACGCATGCACATGTTTAGGTTGAGTTCTTCTCTCAATGGAAACGCTCTGTTCCTCCTTGTGATGTCATGTGGCAATGCAGGAAGTGCTCCACTGTGTTTTTAAACTCCATACACCTTCACTAGACATTTGGATGATTTCAGTCCTGGAATTGCCAATCTCCGCTAAACAAAAGGTAAAAGGTAGCTGTTAACTTGAGAACTACCACTAAATGACATCCATCCAAGGTGGAACAGAGCTTTCTGAGCTCTGGAGATGTAGACAGACTAATACTCAAACATGTGTGAATGAAACAAAACACAAGTTTGGCTATGTTTTTGAGGAGGTAACAACATTATAACACGGCTTGACACTCACAAGAATCCATTCTGTCTAATGTGGGATCTTTAATACACATTTCATTTTCACAGTGCTTCTTAAACACTCCACCCCTGTTGTATTTCAGATATTGTAGACCAGTTTGTATCACGCTAATGTCCTGACTGTTTGATTCCTACCTCCTAATATCATTAAAGCCACTCTTTGTCGTCTCCCCCTCCTCTCTCTCACAGGGAGCACTCTTCTTAATTGCATTTCCAGCCCCATTGATTTTTGTCATGGTTTTCAGTGGTCTTCTGGTGTCTGTGTAGGACCAAGGTCGTGTAGAAATAGGTAATCTGTCTCCATGGTGATAGGTGCTTGGTGTAGCTTTTCTGATGGAGGGTCAGCCACTTGCTTGCCTCCATGGAGATATGATTGCTTTGTCTGTAATATTCCCAGGCCTGGACTGGTAATCGGGCATACCGGGCATTTTCCCGGTGGGCCGACAGTCCTAGGGGCCGATGCCCTTCTTTTTTTTTTTTTACTTAGAGACCGGCCCACAATTTAGGACTGAACCAGGACTAAACCAGGACTACATCAGGTCTGAACCAGGACTACATCAGGTCTGAACCAAGACTAAACCAGGTCTGAACCAGGACTAAACCAGGACTACATCAGGTCTGAACCAGGACTACATCAGGTCTGAACCAGGACTAAACCAGGACTAAACCAGGTCTGAACCAGGACTAAACCAGGACTACATCAGGTCTGAACCAAGACTAAACCAGGTCTGAACCAGGACTAAACCAGGACTAAACCAGGTTTGAACCAGGACTAAACCAGGACTAAACCAGGACTAAACCAGGACTAAATCAGGATTGAACCAGGACTAAACCAGGTCTGAACCAGGACTAAACCAGGACTAAATCAGGATTGAACCAGGACTAAACCAGGACTAATCAGGTCTAAATCAGGACTAAAACAGGATTGAACCAGGACTAAACCAGGACTAATCAGGACTAAACCAGGACTAAACCAGGACTAATCAGGTCTAAATCAGGTCTGAACCAGGACTAATTATGAGGGGCTGGTCTAAGCCAAAAATGCCAGAGCCATTTTTTTGTCCCAGTCCAGACCTGAATGTTCCACAGTATGGCATTGCATTTATATGCTCTCCATGAAGACAAGGAGGTCAAAAAACACCCACAATTAAATGAATGCCAGATAGATATGTTTTATGTCATATTGTGGAACATTCCAGGCAAATTTATAACATCTCCAATGAGATGAACAGTCAGCAGACACTCCCCCACAAAGTGCCCATATTTGGCTATTTTCTGATCTATGTTATAATGTTGTTTCCTCATCACAAACATACATTCTCTGAAACAGAAAACACTCCACAAGTTCCACCTTGTGATGTCATGTGGTAATACAGAAAGTGCTCCACTAAGATTTTAAACTCCATAAACCTTCACTAGAATCATTTGGGTAGTTTCAGCCCTGGAATTGCCAATCTCTATTGAACTAAAGGGGAAAATAGCTGTTAACCTGAAAACTACTTCATGACATCACAAGGTGGAACATAGCATTTTGATCTTTGGAGATGTAGACTGACTAATAATAAAGGATTACTCAAAACATCACTATGTACCCTATTTGCATTGCTTCATTGATCTGACATTTATAACACTGCCCCACCATTCAAAAGTATAGGATGACATTTATTGTAGGTGCAGAGTGATTCATTGTGAAACTTGCTCTGTCCACAATAGGAAATTATAATAAATGTATCTAAAGGTATGCAGTAGCCATAAAGGCAAGTGTGCATTTCGGAAAGCTTTAATATATTTGTGGGTTTTATGCTATGGTAATGGTCCTCGATCACCATAGCAATTAACCATTTCCTTCAAATCCGCAAGAAGAAATTTGCCAGAGACCTATGAATATAAACCAAGAAGGCAGGCAGTATCATTATCTGGTAAACTGAAAGTTAAAGGTACAGGATATTTTATGACCGAAAAAAAAAAAAAAAAAAAAAAAAAATCATAGCTAACGTGGGTTTCCATTTGACTTTACATTGAAAAAGCCCCTCTCTCTGTGTAACTGCTGCAGTGAGACTCGTAATTTTGGTCTTAAAATGTTCATATTAGCCCGCTCTACATGACCCTGGTGTTTTTATTTAGCTGTTTTGTCTGTGAATTAGTTTCTATTCTTGGCCCCTATAATGGCAAGCTTCGATAAGCTTCATTTGACTGGAGCCGAATGCTATGACACACACACATACAGTCTATGGGTCTGACACCTGCTTGTCCCATGGATATGTTATTGCTGTCCCTACTAGTATGTTCCACAGTATGGCATTAATTGTCGCTGTGGAGACAAGCAGGTGTCACTAAGATGTTTCAAGTAAAGATATATTTGATCTATAAAACACTTGCAATTGAATAAATACAAGATAAGTCAAAAGTACTGAGGAACCTTCCTGATACAACAATAACATCTCCATGGAGACAGGAAACAGGAAATGGACCCTCCGTTAGAAAAGTTACATTGTGTAGCTTTAAAGTATCTCTTGTCTTTAACTTTAGCTAAAATAATAACCAAATAGACACGGTAGTTTCATTTATTTTAATTTGGGACATAACCTTGAAAATGACCACTTTCTGACACTTACGTTTGACTATCATTCAGTAATATTTGTAATCTGAATTTCCAACACAACACAGACGTATACACTCCACCCAGAGATTTTAGCCTTTATTTAACCACTCTGCTACTCAATAAGCCGATAACAAAATGTGAGAAAATAAGCTATATATAATCTAAAAGTATAAAGATATTCAAGCAAAACACACCCCTTGGTACACTTTAAAACAAAGTACAAAAATATATGTACCATGTAGTCAACAGCCATCTCATTTTTCAGTCTTTCTTTAGTATAGACTGAGCATTTCATTCTACCAAGCCTATTCCATAACACAGATGATCTCAAAATATTAGCCTGAAGATTAATTATTTCTGTGTATTTATTTTATTGTTTTGCAAACAGCAAAAATCAAACCAAAAACTGTAACACTCAGCCAGTTTTAAGCATTACAACTCTAAAGTTATCACTTTTTAAATATACAATATAATGAACATCTGATGCTTTGTCTTCAGATTAAGGTGCCTGGTAATGGGTCGTAACAAAGTAGATTTCAGACATCAAACTTGTACTCCTACTTCATATATTTACAGTGTTACGGTATACTCACTTTAGTGAATGTTTTGGTTACTGTAAGTAAGTCATAGACTGTATATATACTAGTATAGCATAGTATAGAAATGTACATAGCTAATGTGCTATTCCCCTTGTGTCAAATAGGAAGTGAGCTTCCGGCTCCATCGACTCCATTTTCAATTCACTTTGTATTGAAAAAATGCCCCTCTCTCTGTAACTGCTGCTGTCAGGCTCCTCATTTTGGTCTTAAAATGTTTATATTAACCCGCCATGTTATATTAACATGAACCTGGTGTTTAATTTGACTATTTTGTCCATAAATACAATCCTATAACTGCTAGCCTCAGTGAGCTTCATTTGACTGGAGCCAAACGTTATGGGTGAAGTCACACTCCCTTAGTCCTTTATACAGTCTATGGTTGGAACAGACAATAAGTGCTGTAACTGACATAGTTATACTATCATTTTGTTGGAATTTCCTCCAAATGAGAAGCAACTCTTTTAATTAAACGTAGCATCTTAAAAGTAAATAAAGATTTATTTATTGATTGATTGTTAACGTCAAACCATCACAACAGCGTCTTACTTTTTTCTCCATCACATTTTTACCTCGTGTGATAGAGCACCTCCTCCCTGACCACCTCAGTCCTGGTGCCTCTGCCCTCTCTGGACTGTCCACGTAAACGAGTCCTTCAAAATAAAATCCCTGATTATAAAAGTCATACTGATTCTGTAGTGTAATGTACCAAGTCAACTATATGTACTAGTAACTGTTAAAAATGTGGTGTATGGACATCTCTAAGAAGAACATATAGACCATCCGCTAATCTTTTCACCTTTAGGATTAGCCAAACCGCTAGGTGTTTAGCAGTGCAGGTGAAGCATTTAACTGTGAAGCAAAGTTAGTGTACAAAAAAGTACATGACAAAATATGTCATTTCCACATGTGTAAAGTCTTGTTGACACAAACATCTTTGTCCATGTGTTTCAGCGCCTCTCTCTCTCTTCGGTATGGCCTGGTGTCGACCTGCCGTTGACTCGCTGTCGTCGCAGTAACGGCCCGGTAACAGCTCGGTGATAGCCTGGATCCACAGTACTCTATGTCTGGACTTTTCCTCAAAATGTCTCCTTCAAAATAAAATGCTTTTAAGATGCTTTAAAAATGTCTAAAAAAAACCCTGTTGGTTCAGCAATGAATTATCAAAAGTTTATGTTGAGAGCTCACTCACTAAGATATGCCTAATATCTCGGAAAAGTGCTTTGGGGGCATCCCTACGATGACCTATAACTCTTTTCATTATAATATCTTATAAGCAGATTCAGCTCTTTGCTTCTAATAGCCAAACCATTACACCTCAGCCAAGCGTTCAGCAATGCCTAACATTCAACAGAAGCAATGTTAAAGTATAGAAATATATCATGAAAAAGGTGTCATTCAAAGCTTGTGACCACATCTAGAATGTCTTAGTAACATGTCCATGTGATTCAAGCTTCTTCCTCATGTTCACTTATTCTTGTGATGTGCTGGCTCCACAGTGACCACCTCCGTCACCTCCAAGAGCGCCTCCACCAGCTCCGGCGTGTCCAGGTGTACCAGCTCCTCCTCCGCCTCCGCCTCAGGACTAAAGCTGTTCTCCTCACCTGCAGACGGGACGTCCTTCTCCAGAACTTCAACCATCTCTGTCTGCTTCTCTTCCACCGCCACCTCCTCCTCCGCCTCACCCTCTCGGATCTTCTTCACGTGGAAGGTGAAGGGGGGCACACGGTACACTGTGGTTTTGGAACGAGCTTTGATGGGGTGGTCTGGGGTGAGAGACTTCTTCAGCTTGTCTCTGGAGCTCTTCATTTTGGCCTTCCTCTCCATGTTGGGGGTCATGCGCGTTCCGATTTTGTTGATTTTTTTCTCCAAAGTTAGTTTTGTTTTTTCCAAATTGTCACGGGTTTTTTGCCGGGTTTTTTCCAGGTTTTGCTTCGTCTTGATTTTGGTCTTCTCAAATTGGCCCTTGAAGTTTTCCACTTGTTGTTTGGTGGAGCGCTGAATCTTCTTGGTGCGAGATTCTTCTATCAGTTTTTCACCCTGAGAGAGAAAGAGGGAGGGGGGAGAGAGAGAAAATGATGCTGCTTATAACAAAAAATAGCACCAAATCAATTCTTTATTCAGGTTTTAAGCAGCACTAATCTAGATCTAACATGGGGCATTCACAAGGATTCTAAGGGTACATTCACATTTGGTTAGAACAGGGCCAAACAAAGTTCACATCATGACTCCTCCAGTATAAATAGAAGAAAACAAATACTAAACTATGACTAAAACTGCCTGCACCAGATCTTAGTCAGGTTTAAACTAGATTTTGTCTCATTTTAAACCAGGTCTGACAAAAATCTAAAACTAGTATAATCCAGTATAAACTAGGCCAAGTCAACTTTCAAAGTGTAAATAAACAAAAAAATCTACATTTGTCACTACTTAACTGTGTATACAGAGCATTAGCTATGATTCCAAGTTGTTGTTTTTTTTAACAGTTTTTGTGCAAACTAGGTAAATTTGTAGCGTTGTGGTCAAAACAAGTATAAAAGTGAATGTGTGCTGCCCCCATGTCAAGTACTATGTGACATTACACATGACTGCCCTGATTATAGCCACATGCTTCTGATTACAAACATGTGGCTATAGAGTTGGAGTTTGAAGTGTGTGAGACCTGTAAGACCATTCACACTGTTCCTAAACCAGTTCTAAACTTCTATCAGGTTTAAACCAGGTCAAGTCAACTATCAACCCAGTCTAACCCAGCTCTAAACAAAACCTAAGCTATCAGGTATTACCAGTTTTAACCAGGTCTAAACCAGGTCTAAACCAGGACTAAACCAGGTCTAAACCAGGTCTAAACCAGGGCTAAACCAGGACTAAACCAGGTCTAACCCAGGTCTAAACAAAACCTAAGCTATCAGGTTTTACCAGTTCTAACCAGGTCTAAACCAAGTCTAAACCAGGACTAAACCAGATCTAAACCAGGTCTAAACCAGGTCTAAACCAGGTCTAAACAAAACCTAAGCTATCAGGTTTAACCAGTTCTAACCAGGTCTAAATCATGTCTAAACCAGGTCTAAACCAGTTCTAACCAGGTCTAAACCAGGACTAAACCAGGTTTAAACCAAGACTAAACCAGGTCTTTTCCAAGACTAAACTAGGTCTAAACCATGACTAAACCAGGACTAAACCAGGTCTAAACCAGGTCTAAACCAGGTCTAAACCAGGTATAAACCAGAACTAAACCAGGAGTAAATCAGGTCTAAACCACGACTAAATCAGAACTAAACCAAGTCTAAACCAGGACTAAACCAGATCTAAACCAGGTCTAAACCAGGTCTAAACCAGGTCTAAACAAAACCTAAGCTATCAGGTTTAACCAGTTCTTACCAGGTCTAAATCATGTCTAAACCAGGTCTAAACCAGTTCTAACCAGGTCTAAACCAGGACTAAACCAGGTTTAAACCAAGACTAAACCAGGTCTAAACCAAGACTAAACTAGGTCTAAACCATGACTAAACCAGGACTAAACCAGGACTAAACCAGGTCTAAACCAGGTATAAACCAGGACTAAACCAGGAGTAAATCAGGTCTAAACCACAACTAAATCAGAACTAAACCAGGTCTAAACCAGGACTAAACTATGTCTATACAAAGTCTAAAACACTAGTTATGTCCAGACCTCCACTTCCTCATCTGAGTTGACATTGGCCTGGACCCCCTCTTCTCCGCCCTCCTCTGGGATCTGCTCCAGCCCCTCCACCGCCTCTCCGCTCTTGGCTTTGGTGGGTTTGGGGGTCTTCACTGGGTCCTTCAAAACAAAATGAAAAAACTGTGTCACAATAACGGTTTAGCATAAAAATTACTCAGTGAGCTTTATAGGGTCCATATTACACTATTTGCTGACCTATGTTGTTTCCTCATCACAAACATACCTAGAGGTTTGTTTCATTCACACATGTTCTTCTCTGAAACAGAAAACACTCCACCTTGTGATCTCATGTGGTAATATAGAGGAAGTGCTCCATTTGGGTGATTTCAGCTCTTGAAATAAAGGGTTCAAGCTAAGCTCTGCCTTTATTAGTCCCACAGTGGGGAAATTCCAGTTCTGCATTTAACCCATCCTATGGTGCATGCTTTGGGTTGATGGGGGAAACCGGAGTGCCCGGAGGAAACCCACCCAGACACGGGGAGAACATGCAAACTCCACACAGAAAGGCCCAGGCGACCCGAGGATCGAACCCAGACCATGCATGCAAACTCCACACAGAAAGGCCTGGGCAACCTGGGGATCGAACCCGGAACCTTCTTGCTGTGAAGCATGAGTGCTACCCACTCAGCCACCGTGCCACCAAGTAATAGCTATTGAGCTTGACTACATGACATCACAAGAACATCACTGGAACTGTTTTTGTGTAATAATAATAATAATAATAATAATAATAATAATAATAATAATAATAATAATAATAATAATAATAATCATAATCATAATCATAATAATAATCATAGCATATTAATTGTAGAGGTACAGATTAGATATAGTTACTTCTGTATATTTATGGTACCACAAAGATAAAGTATTGTTTGTACATTACATTGTACATTGGATTAATAGGAAACAATGCTTCTACTATTAGTATAAATAGGTCCACTACTACTTGTTCTACTTCTGTTACAACTCCAGTAATTACCACCACCATTACTGTAAGGTCTTTAGACACCACTATAAATACCAGTACTATAAATTTAAAGGTCCTGATCTACTCTAGTGAGCTTTTAGCCATGTTATAATTATTACACCATCAAAAACATACCTCGAGTTGTGTTTTGTTTCATTCACATGTGAATAACCCTTTAATATTAGTGTGCTTACATCACTAAGGCTCAAAAATGCTCCGTTCCACCAGTCATTTAGTGGTAGTTTTCAAGTTAACAGCTACCTTTTTAGCTTTGTTCAGTAGAGCAGAGCTGAAATGATCCAAATGATTCTAGTGAAGGTGTCTGAAGTTTAAAAACACAGTGGAGCACTTCCACATGACATCACAAGGTGGAACAGAGTGTTTTTTGTTTGAGAGAACATAACCTAAATATGCAGGGTTTGTGTGTTAAACATGTGTGAATGAAAGAAAACACAACTCCAGGTCTGTTTATGATGAGGAAACAACATTATAACATTGATCAGAAAAGGTAAAAGGAGAAATTCAATTTGTCAACTGGACAAAGTTTATTTGGTCGAAGACGTTTCGCAGCTCATTGAAACACTACGAAAAACTGACAAAGTAGCTTGGATGAGCTGCGAAACGTCTTCGACCAAATAAACTTTGTCCAGTCGACAAATTGAATTTCTCCTTTTACCATGGATTCTACCAGGACGACTGAGGGATTCTTCACACATTGATCAGAAAATAGTTTAATATGGACCATTTAATGTTACTAGTAGTATTTTTATATTCTCAAAATTATCAGTTTGCCTGTGTGCTCAAGTGATTTTTAATTTATTCCTTTTAATTATGTTTAAAATACACTTTAAAACACACATTTCTGAATCATAATAGTCAAATGAGTCCCTGTCTTTCCTATTACAAACCATTCCCTATTTGGCATTTACAGAATCCATTAATTCACTGTTTTGTTGATTGTTATTGTGAATTGGTTTAATTTAATTTCATAGGTCAATCAAAAAAGGTTAATTTCAATTGCCACTGATCATGTAATACAGTAATAGCTCTGTCAGTGCTACAGCAGTGAGCGTGGACTGCCATCTAGTGGAGAAAAACATAATGCAGCTTTGAAACGTTTGCACGTCAGTCATATTTTTATCCAGTTTAAAGTAAATAAAAAGTCAATGACAGTCATTTACAGCTGTAGCTTTCATATGGTTTGAAATAATACGGCTTAGAAGAAACAGAGGCTTCACTGAAACTGAAAGTTGGTGAGGTGTGAGAGATGTATAAGTTTCCTGTGTTTGCGGTTAAAGCTTTATTTGAAACACACACAGATAAAGAGGAACAATGTAAATGTGAAATAAGAGCTTATGCAAAAGGTATGTTTGTTTTCTCATATGAAATAATTTGATTAAACATGCCAACAAAACAAACAAAAACTAGAAATAAAAATAGGCATAACGATTCACTACTACTGTTACTACGTCTAATACATCTACAGCTACTTTAAACGTTACTGCTGATGTTGATTTTAAAGATTGTGTACCTTTTGTGCTGGAGGGTTTGTCAAATGCTTTTCCCCATGGAGATGTTATTGCTTTGTCTGGAATGTTTCACAGTATAGTGTTAAACTTTTCAATCTTCATGGAGACCAAACCAGACCAAGTTAAAGGTCAGATCTGTGGAGAGGCGACCCACCTCACAATCAGAATGCGTTTTCTAGGTATTTCTGAGCTATAAAACCACCTGCATTTGAATAAATGTAAGGTAGACTACTATTATTAAATGTTTTATGTTCGCACCTTATCACCGAGACAAGTTCCTAGTTTTGTGAATTCTGTTCACTTGACAATGGCAATAAAAGTCTTTCTGATCTGATTTCTGATAGAGCTGTTTAAGCTGTATACTGTGGAACATTCCAGGCAGAGCAGTGACATATCCACAGAAACAAGCAGGTGACGGACCCCGAAATAAAAAAGTTACACAAAGCCTAATAGGTTTTATTTATGTTTCTGAAACTGATGTCAGATGAAAAATCGTTGTAATTAACTAACTATGGGAGAGGAATGGTTTTGTAATCAAATCTTAAAATTCACAAATCATACTATAGAGTAAATAATTAAATAGTCATTAAAAGTTAAATTTAAAGGGCCCATATTACTGTATTTTCTATGTTTTAATGTTGTTCCCTCATCAAAAACATACCTGGAGTTGTGTTTTGTTTCATTAACAGAAAGAAAATACGCCACTTTGTGATGTCATGTGATATTACACTAGAATCGTTTAGATCAGGGGTCTTCAACGTTTTTCAGGCCAGGGACCCCCACAGATGGCGAACTGGGCCAGGGACCCCCTACTATATATACGGCATAGAATTGTATTATTTTAAAGTGAAATCAAAAGATTGCGCGACCCCCCTGCAGTACCTCCGCAACCCCCCTAGGGGTCGCGACCCCCCTGTTGAAGACCTCTGGTTTAGATAATCTCTACTGAACAAAAGGTAAAAGGAGCTGTTAACTTAAAAAACTATGGGTTTATGACATCACAAGGTGGAACAAAGCATTTTGAGCTTTGACATGTAGATAATAGAGGATTACTCAGACATGGGTGAATTAAGTAAAACACAACTCCAGGTAACATTATAACATGACTTAAAGCTCACAAGAATCAATTTTGTGTTTAAACTATGATCTGCAGAGTAAGATGCTTAAATTCTAGCCCACTCTGTATCCAGACCAGCTTAACATTTTGCCACCTGATCCCATAGTAAAAGTTAAAACAGATATGAATTCCTTTTCGGGAGATTTGGGTGGGGACCGGGATATTTTAGGCCCCCTGTCTCATCCCAGAGCGGGACAGTCTCACTTCACAACATGTAAACACAGTCCTGGTCACTACAGCAACCTCAGGATTCGTGCGGACAGAGGAGAGGGGAGAGGGGGAGAGAGAGGGAGTGAAGGAGAGGGAGGGAGATGGGAGAGGGTGGGACAGGGTGAGACAGGAAGAAGTGATAGATAGAGAGAGAAGGTGGGAGAGGGTGGAACAGAAGGGAGGAGGGAGAGAGGGGAGAATGGGGGGAAAGAGGATAGGGTGGGACAGGAGGCAGGAGAGAGCAGGGGTGCACGTTTGGGAAAGGGAGAAGGGAGAGAGAAAATAGGGAAGGAGGGGTAAGGAGAGGAGATAGGGAGAGAGGAGGGAAAAAGAAAGTGAGGGAGACAAGAGAGGGGGAGACTGGGAGGAGAGAGAGAGAGTTTGAAGAGGAGAGGAGGAGGGGGTAGGTCCGTATGAGCAGCTGATGATCTGACAACAGAGCCTGTACGTGGGGCTTTACACTGCGGCTGTGAAAAACATGGAGGTGACAAACAGACAAGTCCAAAGAGGCACAGGGATAAAAGAATAATGTTCGTACACTGCTTTTAAATTAAAGGTCAATTATGTAACATTTCTGATGGAGGGTCTGCCACCTGCTTTGGCTGGAATATTCCACACTATGTCATTCAACAAATCAAGGTTTTATTGCTCAAAAATACCCTGGAAAACATGCATTCTTACAGTGGTAGCAGACTCTCCACTAGAAATGTGAAATAAAATAAACCTGGCTTCTCTTAAAGCTGCACTATGCAACTTTTCTGCCACCTACTTGTCTTAATTCATATGTTATTGTTTTGTTTCTGTTTTTGTTTTGTTTCCTGGAACACTATAACATTTGTTCTTTTTATTTTTTTCTCCAACGATTTGCTTGAACAACATGCATTTGTACCTTGAGAGGGCTTGCTTATGCACAGATCTGACCTGGCCTGGGAGCTTGGAGACAGATAATAATAATAAATGTTAATGGCTAAGAGTTACTGCGAAAACATGGAACAAAGCAAGGTATGTAGACAAGCAACCTCCACCAGAAAAGTTACACCTTTCACCTTTAATTGATTAAATTTATGGTCAGTATTCAGTAAAAACAAAATACTATTGCAATGATTATAGTTTTTATTTAATTTCATTTAGTCATTTGTTAATTCTCCATATTAACATTGAAAACATGTTCATCTCTATGTTCAAAAAGTTTAATCAGGAAGAAAGACTATATATAAAAAACAGTAAAAAAAAATGCTCCAGAAATCTGTAAACTGCTTTTGAACCTGTGTTATTATACCCCCTGGTGGTACCAGTGGCGTTCCTAGAGTGATTTGCTCCCTGGGCGAAAGCCCCCCCCCCCCTTCCCAAGACAAGACCGTTGTCCATACAAACTCAATTCACAACAACTACATAACATAAAAACATAAAAAAGACCAAAGGCGCAATTATTTCACATTATAGCCATGTAGGCCTACAGCTATTTAAGAAAGCAAAAGTGCACTCCAGCAAAAAAAAACAAAAAAAAAAACATTTCGTCGACATTCGCCAACAACTCTTCCCTGTAGCTAAGCGCCATAGGACACGATAAATGTTTGAACGACCATGTATATAGCTTATGCCTTCGTTAACCCAAGCAATGATGATAGCAACATTTTCGTGCTTGGGGGAAGGGCAAACATGCATCAACAATCACATCAGGGGAGTTTAACTAACACAACATCATCATCATGAAGTAAACTTGAAGACTAGTCGATAGCATACCTTTTTCTTTTGCTCGCTTCTCCTCCTCTTCTTTCCGTTTCTTTCGAAATTGAGCACCTGATGGCTTCAATCTTTTTCGGTCCATCACCGCGACTGTTTTGTCATACTGTACACCGTGACCTCCTCAAGACACTGACCGAAATCCGAATGATTACCCCCCCTGGCCCCTCCCCCTAAAACAAACTCTGTACTGTGCGAGAGGTCAGAGTCAGACTGTCATACCTGAACCATTTCGCGCTACTCTGTCTTCACGTAACTGTCTTCACTGTCTTCTGTCTTCACGTAACTGTCTTCACTGTCTTCTGTCTTCACGTAACTGTCTTCACTGTCTTCTGTCTTCACGTAACTGTCTTCTCTGTCTTCTGTCTTCACGTAACTGTCTTCTCTGTCTTCTGTCTTCACGTAACTGTCTTCACTGTCTTCTGTCTTCACGTAACTGTCTTCTCTGTCTTCTGTCTTCACGTAACTGTCTTCACTGTCTTCTGTCTTCACGTAACTGTCTTCACTGTCTTCTGTCTTCACGTAACTGTCTTCTCTGTCTTCTGTCTTCACGTAACTGTCTTCACTGTCTTCTGTCTTCACGTAACTGTCTTCTCTGTCTTCTGTCTTCACGTAACTGTCTTCACTGTCTTCTGTCTTCACGTAACTGTCTTCTCTGTCTTCTGTCTTCACGTAACTGTCTTCTCTGTCTTCTGTCTTCACGGGGTGCGAGTGAACAATTTTTGGCGCTTGAATTGCGTGAGAAATGCCGTGTGAGCGTGTGAACACGTCGAATTGCGTGCTGAGAGCCCTGTTTGTCTAAAGAGCAAACTTAAACTACAAAGCAACTAATGAGAGTTATATAAATGAAGTTATTACCTGATGGTTCTCAGTTTGTTTTATCATCACCGCACTTTGTCAGTGCGCGCTGAGAGGGGCGGGGAGGAGGGAGCGGGACATTTTTAACGGATTCATGTAAGAGTCTGGTCAATGCACCGGGCCCGCGTCTCACCGCGTCTCACCGCGACTCACCATGGGCAGTTCGGCTCTGGGCCGCGCGTATTCCGCGCGTAAGCCGTCGGGGATGGGACATGTTACGCACAGACGGAGACACCGGGACCGGAGTCGGTGCGTCTCAGAGGAGACGTGGCACCGGGACTGAGGCTCAGGACGTGCCCGGGGGACGGCGAGCAGACGCGCCGTCCCCCCCTCCCCCTGGGCGGCGCTGAAAACGCGCGGAGCCTGCATAAACTAAGCCACACAGACCGATTTTCTGGGCACAAAAAAAATAAAAAAAACAAAAAAACACTAATCAGCGTGAGAAATGCCATGTGTGGCGTGTGCGCGTGTGAATACGTCGAATTGCGTGTGTCACACTCTCAAGCGTGAGCCTTGAGAGCCCTGCGTAACTGTCTTCTCTGTCTTCTGTCTTCACGTAACTGTCTTCACTGTCTTCTGTCTTCTCTGTCTTCTGTCTTCACGTAACTGTCTTCACTGTCTTCTGTCTTCTCTGTCTTCTGTCTTCACGTAACTGTCTTCTCCGTGGCCCCCTTCCCCCCCGCGATGGCGCTAGGGGCAATTGCCCAGGTGGCCCCCGTCAAAGAACGCCCCTGGGTGGTACAGAATTACTTGCAATGATTTAAAGAGACCTGACATAAACTAAACACCACAAACTCAGCCTGGATGTTTACTCTTACTCTTACACTTCAGGTATTCATTTGCAAAAATACAACTGTTTACCCAACAAATATATGCGGTATTTATCCAGATACACAAAATGAGACACCTTCTTTCCACAAACTCAAGCACTCCATTCACAAATACTGCGCTAGTGTCTAAACAGGAGCACACTGTGATGCTGGGAATCCTGGGCCTGTATCACCACATGACATAACAAGGAAATATCACAGTTTGATGCTAATATGTCTCCATAACAACTCAGGATACTGCAGTAAATATGTATTGTTGGTGGTAAATTATACCAGAACTAAACAAGGATACTATAACATACAACTAAAATCAGTTTAAATCAGGTTTAAACCAGAACTAAACCAAGACTTAACCAGACTTAAACCAAAATTACAAGTTACATGTAAAAGAGGTTCAGTGAATCTACTGTTACTTCAAAATACTTCAAAGTACTTCCAAAATATGTACTATTTTATTGACTGAAGTGTCTGTGCTATGTCATCACTGCTGCTGTTATAAAGCTTGTATCTACTACTACTACTACTACTACTACTACTACTACTACTACTACTACTACTACTACTACTACTACTGCTGCTGCTGCTGCTGCTGCTGCTACTACTACTACTAATACTAAACAATAGTAGCAGGAGTAACAGTAATAGTAGTAGTAGTAGTAGTAGTAGTAATGTAGTAGTACAAGTTGTTGCTGTAGCAGTAGTAGTAGTAGTAGTAGTAGTAGTGGTGGTAGTAGTAGTAATGTAGTAGTACAAGTTGTTGTTGCTGTAGTAGTAGTAGTAGTAGTAGTAGTGGTAGTAGTAGTAGTAGTAATGTAGTAGTACAAGTTGTTGTTGCTGTAGCAGTAGTAGTAGTAGTAGTAGTAGTAGTAATGTAGTAGTACAAGTTGTTGTTGCTGTAGTAGTAGTAGTAGTAGTAGTAGTAGTAGTAGTAATGTAGTAGTACAAGTTGTTGTTGCTGTAGCAGTAGTAGTAGCAGTAGTAGTAGTAGTAGTAGTAGTAGTAGTAGTAGTAGTAGTAGTAATAGTAATGTAGTAGTACAAGTAGTAGTAGTAGTAGTAGTAGTAGTAGTAATGTAGTAGTACAAGTTGTTGTTGCTGCAGTAGTAGTAGTAGTAATGTAGTAGTACAAGTTGTTGTTGCTGTAGCAGTAGTAGTAGCAGTAGTAGTAGTAGTAGTAGTAGTAGTAGTAGTAGTAGTAGTAGTAGTAATAGTAATGTAGTAGTACAAGTAGTAGTAGTAGTAGTAGTAGTAGTAGTAGTAGTAGTAGTAGTAGTAATGTAGTAGTACAAGTTGTTGTTGCTGTAGTAGTAGTAGTAGTAATGTAGTAGTACAAGTTGTTGTTGCTGTAGCAGTAGTAGTAGCAGTAGTAGTAGCAGTAGTAGTAGTAGTAGTAGTAGTAGTAGTAGTAGTAGTAGGTACTAGTTTTAAAACAGAAGTTGCAGCAGTGATGACAATAAGAGCACACCACTCAACATGTAGTACATATTTTGGGAGTACTTGAAAGTAGTTTGAAGCAACAGTACATTCCCTTTACTCCAGACTTGTTTCCAGCTCTGACAGAAATGGAAAAGTCCTGTATGTGCTTTTTACAGACAGGTGCCAGGGGAGCGGGCTCAAAGCTTCTTTCAACAACATGGGGTGTGTTCGTGTACCTAATGGAATTTCACTGCTCCCAAGACGTCATTTATGTGGTAACTCACACAGAAAAGTACAAATAAGGACATACGATTAAAAAGACTGTTTGTAAGACTTGGGTAAATAGAAAAATGGAGCAAATACTGGAGAAATACTGCTGAATGTTGTAGTAAACAGGAAAGCATCTAAATATGCAGTGTGTAGCTTTTCTGGTGGAGGGTTTTTGCTTTGTCTGGAATGTTTCACAGTATGGTAGTAAACCTTTCTATCTTCACGGAGACCAAACCAGACCAAGTTACAAGTCAGATCTGTGGAGAGGAGTCGGAATGCCTGTTTTTCTAGGTATTTTTGAGCTACCTGTAATTGAATAACTAAGACTTTATGAGACTTTCTGCGCAGACTATATAACCTGATCTTATTACATGATTTTATATGTCCAACCAGGATATCTTCTGAATCAATATTTTGAAACCATTATCCAATCCAGCTAATTTTTCAGAATCAGCACCGATAGAGAAGAGAATTTGACCTATTGCACGGGCGTGTTTTAGGTTTACACTTAGACTTAAGACTTAGACAAACTTTATTGATCCACAAGGGAAATTACAAGAACACAGTAGCTCACACATCACCATAGATTACAATAACAAAGAGTAAAAAAATATAAAAATGGCAATAAAACTTCTGAATAAGTAGCAATAAAAATAGCAAGAGTCTTATGGGGAAAATCCACCTAGACACAAGGAGAACATCTAAACTCCACACTGGGAAAGTAGTGCCATTTTGAATGCATGAAGTCATTAAAATATCTTTATTGATACAGTGATATCAGTATTGAGACATAAATACAGATCATACGCACAGACGGAGCTGCACAGCGGAAACAGCTGAAGCAAATCTCTTCCTGTTCTAAACTTAAATCCCGGAGTGAATTACAATGTTTTGCTTTGCTACCAAATCTCTGTGCATTAATAGGTGCGCACATGGCGACATTTCACTTATAGCTAATCGCGCGGGGGTCAGATACATGCCTTTCCTTTTGGAGCGGGCGATGAGAGGTCTCTGCCGTGAGTCATTGGAGCAGCTGCATCTGGGCACTACATCTCCACAATGGGGTATAATCTGACCCTTACCCCACTATACTAACATGGGACAGCAATACATGTGTCAACGAGGACCACAGGCTTTCATAGAGCCAATTTGTACACAAGAGCTAAAATAAGGCCGCGAACAGAGAGAGTTGTTGATAGTTAACGTGACAAATGCCCCCAGTCTATATAAAGATGTTTATATTGGGGTGTTTGGTTGGTATGGTGAAATATGTGCCATGGTTCAACACGTGAAGCTGTCTAATCCTGTGAAGAAGAGACCACTTTGATGAATGTGGAAGTTTAAGTACTGTTTTATCTCCAAGTAGTATCTAAATAACAGAATAAAGTAAGTGTAAGATGTAGTTAAATATTCCAAGCCATAACAAAGCCAACTGCAGTTCTACAAGTTAAATGATCACAGTTTTTTTTATACACTTAATAAAAGTTCTATATTACGCTATTTAAAAAACAAACAAACTATGTTATAATGTTGTTTCCTCATTAAAAAATACTAGGGCTGGGAATATTAACGCGTTAATCGCGATTAATCGCGATTAGAGTTATGATCGCGAACAATTTTTTTAATCGCGATCAGAGTTTGCCAGCATTTTCCGCAATTCTACCATCCATATGCAGCTCATTTGGTTGTATTAATTAAACTCATTGTCGGTTAAACGCGCTATTTTGAGTTTGCTAGTATTTTGTTCCTTCTCCGCATCCGTAGGCAGCTCGAGCGGGCCTCAATCATTTATTTACAATTTCTCAAAGTAAGCACTATTACTGGTTCATTGTTACTTTTTCCTTTCTCTGCACTTTTTTGAAATAAAAAAAATGGTGAGAAATACTTTGCATTGTGAGTTTAACTTTAGATTCGAATGGTCTTACTGCAAGATATCCATTTTAAACATGCAAAATAAATCACGATTAATTGCGATTAACTATGAAATTTCTGAGATTAGTTGCGATTAAGAAAATTAATCGTTTGACAGCCCTAAAAAATACCCAGAGTTGTGTTTTGTTTCATTTACATGTTTAACACACAAACCTGCATATTCAGAGTTCTTCTCTCAAACTGAAAACACTCTGTTCCACCTTGTGATGTCATGTGGTAATACGGGAACTTTTTAAACTCCACACACCTTCACTAGAACCATTTGGATCATTTCAGACCTGGAATTGTCAATCTCTACTGAACTAAAGGTAAAATGTAACTTGAAAAATACCACTGCATGACATCACAAGGTGGAACAGAGCGTTTTTTATTTTAGAGATTTAGACAGCCAATGCAACAATGCACATTTACCAAAATATGTGTTGATAAAACAAAACAGAACTCCAGGTACATTTGGACAAGGAAACAACATTATAACATAGATTATAATTTAATTTTGTGTGGATAAAAAACTGTTTTAGCCATCACTGGAAAACCTATGACCACTGCGATGATGTCATGGAAATCCCGAGGGCTCTGAGCATTTATTCAGTCAAAGAGGCTCTATTTGCTTAATCCACACCCACCTCTCAGCGCAGGAAGGGAGCTCCGCGATTCTGAGTCACTCGCGAAATCCCACACAGAAACATGAACGGGGAAGCCCTTTCCCACTGACCACACTGCCCCCCTGCCCATGCTGTCTAGTTTAGGTCTGGTCCAGGTCTAAGCCAGGTCTGATGCCGGTCTGGTCCAGATCTGGTCCAGGTCTATGGCAAATGGTAAATAGTCACACTTTATATAGAGCTTTTCCACCATCATTGCACTCAAAGACCTAGTCCAGGTCTGATACAGGTCTAGTCCAGGTCTAGTCCCAATCTGGTACAGGTCTGGTCCACGTCTGGTCCAAGTCTAGTCCAGGTCTGGTAAAGGTCTATGGTAAATGGTAAATAGTTACATTTTTATATAGAGCTTTTCCACCTTCAAGACACTCAAAGCACACTCAAAGATCTAGTCCAGGTCTAGTCCCAATCTCCTCCAGGTGTGGTGCAGGTCAGTCCAGGTCTAGTCCAGGTCTAGTCCAGGTCTGGTCCAGGTCTGGTCCTGATCTGGTCTAGGTCTATGGTAAATGGTAAATAGTCACTTTATTTTTTTTAAAACACTTTATATAGAGATTTTCCACCATCATTGCACTCAAAGCTCACTCAAAGAGCCAGATATAGTCCAGGTCTGGTCCAGGTCTGGTCCAGGGACACAGAGAGTTTCCTTTAGTGGCTCTGAGTGAAGCACTTGAGCCAAATCCTCTGATGTAACTAAACACGTAACAGCGCTTCTACTTACGTTTCTACCATCTGAGTGAATAGAAGATTTTAACGGAAAAATGTTGAACGCAAATTATCGTAGTATTATTGGTTCAGCCGATATCCTGGTTGGACACAAACATGTAAAAAGACTATTTGCTGGTTGTATATGGCGGCACGGTGGCTGAGTGGCTAGTGCTCATGCTCATGGGTTAAATGCAGAGAAGAATTTCTCCTGTGTGAGATCAATAGTCACTATTTTGACCCAAAAAGTCTCATGTTTGAACTTTTATTCACACATTGTTGTTCTGTAGAGACTTGAGAGATAAATAACGATTGCATAACATTAGAATCAGTTTAGTTTCATTTTATTTTAGTACTGGTATCGGTTGTTATTAAGTTTAGGCAGATACTTAAAGCTATAGTATCGAAATCATCCCTAGCCCTCACACTCAAAGCAGGAACCATGTAGTCAATAAATAAAGTCTGATAGACCTGGTTATCCAGGCTGTTTATGATGCTGATAACATAATATAAGTAGTATTCCACATATTTTTAGCTACATACATACTTGTGTGTGCAAAATGTAATCCAGAGGGAATCCATACTTAGTGTCCTGGCGCGCTCCCAGCCTCAGCTCAGCATATAACTCATTGAGAGATGACAGGAGGGACAAGCTAGTGCAGAGATCAGAGACCTGAGACCACAGACCAGAGCCCAGACCTGAGACCAGAGACCAGAGCCCAGACCTGAGACCAGAGACCAGATGTCAGAGACCAGAGACCAGACCTGAGACCAGAGACCAGACACCAGACCTGAGACCAGACACCAGACCTGAGACCAGAGACCAGATGTCAGAGACCAGAGACCAGACCTGAGACCAGAGACCAGAGACCAGATGTCAGAGACCAGAGACCAGACCAGAGAGCAGAGACCACCAGAGACCAGAGTCTACTAGAGATCAGAGATCAGACCAGAACTGAGACCAAACTTGAGACCAAACCTGAGACCAGAGACCAAAGTGGAGATTTTTTGGTGGACCTGTAGCTTGACCTGTTTATTTCTTTGGAGATAGATAATGGTAAATGGTCACATCTTTATATAGCGCTTTTCCAGCTTCAAGGCTTTACAACAAGGAACCACTCACCCATTCACACACACATTCACATACCAGTGTAGGCAGACACTGGGGACAAGGTGGGTTAAGTGTCTTGCCCAAGGACACAACGGCAGCATCTGTGGGAGCTGGAATCGTACCAACCAACCTGTGGGTCAGTGGATCTGACCGCTCAACCACTGATGGTTCTTATGTCAAGAGCGGGATTTGAACCGCCAACCTTTGGATCAGTGGACAAACGCTCTACCAACTGAGCTACTGCCGCCCCCCATGCCATACAATGCCATACAGTGGAACATTTCAGGCAAAGCAATACTATCCTAATCAAGACAAATAGGTGACAGACCATCCACCAGAAATGTTCCACAATGCGCGTTTAACACACAGTTTTTTAATTCCTGTTTCCCATCAGAGATAAAGCATGTCTCTGTGGGGAGTGTTGCTTTACGGTGTTGGTCCTGGGCCGGTTCAGGACACAGGGGATTATGTGGCAGGAAGTGACCTATGTGGCATTCCCCTGGCAGCTGGAGGAAGTGTCTGGGGAGAGAGAAGTCTTGATATTACAAATTGGACTGTTGTTGCTTCTGGGACAGGCCTCCACTATGATAATGCATAAATTCAAAATAGGATCGAAATTGTCCTGTTTACCTTCAGTTAAATCTGTTCTCTTTTTGATAGGTTTTTTCAGCATTATTAGCAGGCAATATCAGGTGCACTGTGTAACTTTTCTAGTAAAAGGTCAGTTACACGCTAATCTCTATAGAGACGTTATTGCCAAGAATGTTCCACAATATAGTATTAAACTTATCTATCTCGCATTCATTCATTTACAGATATTTTTATTGTAAAATACAGCAAAAATATGCTTTCTTACTGTGAGCAGGCTTGCCTCTCCACAGAACATGACATCACCTGCTTATCTAGATGAGTTTAATGCCATACTGTGGAATATTCCAGGCAAAGCAATAACATCTCCATGGAAACAAGCAGGTAACTGGCATTAAATCTACACAATGCACCTTTAATCCCTCATCCTATTTTTATATTTGATCTTAATGGACTCATATAGGCTATTTTCTGATCTATGTTATAATGTTGGTTCCTCATCATAAACAGACCTGGAGTTGTTTTTGTTTCATTTACACATGTTTAACACACAAACCCTGCATATTTACTTCTTGCAAATGGAAAACTCTCTGTTCCACCTTGTGATGTCATGTGGTAATACAGGAAGTGCTCCACTGTGGTTTTAAACTCCAAACACCTTCACAAGAATCAATGAAATAATTTCAGTCCTTGAATCGCCAATCTCTATTTAACTAAAAGTAAAAGGTAGATTCAAAATTCAAGATTCAAGATTGTTTATTTGTCATTTGCAGGATCAACACAAGGTCAACAATGCAATCAAATGCTTTGGAGCAGAAGAATCCGTTGACTCGCTTAGATAGTCGAGAAAGGTAGCTATAGCTGTTCACTTGAAAACTACCACCAGATGGAACAGAGCATTTTGAACTTGAACTGAGATGTAGACAGACTAATAATAAATCTTTACTCAAACGTGTGAATGAAACAAAACACAACTCCAGGTATATTTTTGAGGAGGTAACAACATTATAAATGTGGCTTAACGTTCACATGAGTCAATTTTGTGAAATATAAGACCTTTAATAACTAATTATTTAACTTTCCTCTGTCACAAGGGCAGCATGGTCTCAGTGCGTGTCTGCAAATTTGGGCTGAGGGACAGACTGTGTGATGTGGAATGAGGACACATTTCTGTGGAGGAGCCAAGAAGCTGCAGATCTGTCCAGAGCGGAATCCCAGCTGGCCTCTCCTATCTGCAGCAGGGATGGAGATGTCTATGAGAGGTATTTCAGTATGAGGAGAATACAACGTCAATATTTAACTGCTACTAGTAGTCAGTATTGTACGCATCTTACCATTTAAAGGTGCATTGTGCAACTTTTCTGGTGGAGGTGGAGGATGCGTCAAATGCTTTACTTTATGGAGATGATATTTCTTTGTCTGGAATGTTTCACAGTATGGAGACCAAACCATACCAAGTTACAAGTCAGATGTGTGGAGAAGCAACCTTGCTCACAGCCAGAATGCCTGTTTTTTTGTTTTTTTGTTTTTGTATTTTTTTTAGGGCTGGGAATATTAACGCGTTAATCGCGATTAATCGCGATTAGAGTTATGATCGCGAACAATTTTTTAAATCGCGATCAGAGTTTGCCAGCATTTTCCGCAATTCTACCATCCATATGCAGCTCATTTGGTTGTATTAATTAAACTCATTGTTGGTTAAACGCGCTATTTTGAGTTTGCTAATATTTTGTTCCTTCTACGCATCCGTAGGCAGCTCGAGCGGGCTTCAATCATTTATTTACAATTTCTCAAAGTAAGCACTATTACTGGTTCATTGTTACTTTTTCCTTTCTCTGCACTTTTTTGAAATAAAAAAAGGGTGAGAAATACTTTGCATTGTGAGTTTAACTTTAGATTCGAACGGTCTTACTGCAAGATATCAATTTTAAACATGCAAAATAAATTGCGATTAATCGCGATTAACTATGAAATTTCTGAGATTAGTTGCGATCAAGAAAATTAATCGTTTGACAGCCCTAATTTTTTTGTATTTTTGAGCTATAAAATGAGCTAAATGTAGGTAGAGCAGTTTAATGTATGATTGTATTGACATAGCCAACACGTTAGGCAGCACTTTCCAAATAGGAAGTTTGCAAGCGGCTCTTCCGGCTCCTTTTAATCCTGGCTCCCACTGACTTACGTTCAAATATTGTTGCCCTTCTCTCTGCTGCTGTGAGCCTTTTCCCGCTATACTGACCATTAAAAAATTGCTCTTCATAGTATAAGGCTTGATTCCAAATTTGATCCTATAACCGTTAGCATCGTGAACTTTGTTTGAATGGAGCCGAACGCTATGGGTCACGCTCGCTTAGTTCGCTTCTTTAAACAGTCTAATGTCATACTGTAGAACATTCCAGTCAGAGCAATAACATATGCATTGAAACAAGCAGGTGACGGACCCCCCACCAAAAGTTCCATAGTGCATTTAAAAGAAGGAAGATAGGAAGATATTTTAGGCAATTATTAAAATATATTTGTATTTTACACAAGACATGTTTTAAAATTTGACACATTTCTGATGGATTTACATAATATTATATCAATATTATGCCAGACAATATTTATTTCACCCCTCATAGACTGTAACCTTATCTGCACACATATTGAGTTTTAACAACAAATAACTTGGCAGTATCCTCAGCTGTCACCAATATCTTACCATATGCGGTCAGACATGCATTTCTGGATACTAGTTTTGCTTTTGACTTCAAACAAATACCATATCAATACTGTATCATTACAGGCTCAAATGACAGATTTGAAGGGGGGTCAGGGCACCACTTCTTTGTAAGTACTGGGGCTCTACATAGACACTGACATGCCCTAGTGAAATGTGGAGCCTGCCAGATATCTTTCCACTCCCTGAGGACTGAAGGGGCTGAGACTCTAAAGAGGCTATAGTACTGACAGTAGTAGTAGTAGTAAAAGTATTAGTGGTGGTGGCAGCAGTCAGTAGTTCTTTGTTCTAGTAGTAGAAATAGTAGTAACTAGTAGTGGCAGCTGCATTAGTTTGTAGTTCATCATAGTCGTAGCAATAGTCATAGTAGTAGTAGTAGGAGGAGGAGCTGTAGTAATTGTAGTAGCAATACAGAAGTATTAACAGTAGCATCTTGATTGGTAATAAATGAATATTAATGAGTTATTCTTACATAGCGCTTTTCCAGACACTCAAAGTCACCATTTTGTGCATTATTCACTCACTCTGTCATAGTTTAGTTTAGTTGATTGGTTTATTTTAAAGGGATATGCCACCCCCAGGTCAAACTTGGGCATCTCCCCACAGTCCAGAGACTAAAATAAGTGATGGAAAGCGTTTTCCTGGTCACCCAGCCATTGTCCGAGTCTGTCAGCACTGACCGCCGCGCGCAGTTGCAGCTACTCCGCGTTAGACTGGAGTCTAACGTCGCCAAAGAAAGATTTCGGCCAAAAGGAATTAATTTGCTCAATGCTTTTCCCAATTACTTTCTGTGTAGTGCGCATTCATATCGAGTGCAAATAAATGCACTCCCTTCCTGGTGCGTAACAGGGATTCCCCTGGCAGCATGCTCTGTGCTTCGGCTTTCTTTTTCCGCACTGAAAAATAGTTCCCACCCAAAATGACCAAGTCAAGCTCTCCGTGTTGATTTGCACATTTATTTGCACTCGATATGAATGCGCACTACACAGAAAGTAATTGGGAAAAGCATCGAGCAAATTAATTCCTTTTGGCCGAAATCTTTCTCTGGCGCCGTTAGACTCCAGTCTAACGCGGAGTAGCTGCAGATACCGCGGCGGTCAGTGGCGACAGACTCGGACAATGGCTGGGTGAGCAGGAAAACGCTTTCCACCACTTATTTTAGTCTCTGGACTGTGGGGAGATGCCCAAGTTTGACCTGGGGGTGGCATATCCCTTTAACCTGAACCATCTGCAAACATATGAACCTCATAAAAGAAGAGCCCTTTACAGTATATCTGATTTAGCTAAAGCTAGTTTCAATCTGCAAGCCCCGGACAGGTTAACAATTCAAATACATTCAAATATCCATCCATTTACAATCAGTGGTGGAAGGTAACAAAGCACAAAAGTAAAAGTACAGTAGTACAGTGCTAATAAAATAAAATTGTTAGGTATCTGTACTTTACATAAATTGTACAGTGGATATTTTTTTTACTTTTAATTCTATGCATTTGAGAGCATGTCTGTGTACCTTCTACTAATTTCTGTTACATTTTAGATCTGGACGTAAAAGTAAAAAGTAGTGCTCTTTATGGTTGAGAGAGACTTATTTTTTAGCACTTTTAATTTGAGTTTCCGTCCCAAATTTGAACAAACCAAGAAATCAATCCAATCATTTAAAATCAGCCAAATTCTTTATAAAAATTTCATGCTTTAATTGTTAAAAAAACAAAAAAAAACAATGAAAAAAACAAAACAAAACTATACTACTAAATATTGCAAAATACGTTTTACTCTTACAAGTACATAAACAGGTACTTAACTAGATTTTTCATGTGGTACTTTTACTTTTCTTCATCATCCACTACTGCAATCAAACCAAGTATTTTCCCATTCTTTAATCAAAACAAAGAAAGAAGCAAAAATAAATAAATAAAAAAACTAACAAAAAAACCCCAAAATAAAACAAAACATCACACTACCACCAGAGCCACAGTGGCCCTGGGGCAGGCTAATGGAAGTGAGGCTGTCAATCTGCTGTTATGGTTTTAAACTGTTATTAGGTTATTTTCGTTCATTTGACAATTTTGGCTGCTCACTAGTGGTCTTCCTTAGGGTGGTCATGCCCACGGGACTATAAACCGGGAAGAGGGGGCTTTTTTACACTCACACACCTGGGATAATGTCCTGAGGAAGTCGGACTGCAGATGGCGCCGCTATCCTGCCTCCACTGGTAGGAAGACGGCGCCAAAACCTGTTTAAATCAGCTGACTGGACATGTCACAGCAAGACCACTCGGGAGCAGTTCAAAATTGTCAGGTATGAAAACAAACCCCTGGTCTGAAAAAAGAACCTAATAACATAAATCAAATCAGATCAAATGAACCTCATTGGACTGTTATAAATAAAGTTACAGCTGTAGTTGCTCCATCTGACCACTAACACAGACATACAGTACCACATTAGTACTAGTTAAGGTGAGTAAAGTGTCTTGCCTATAGACACACCAATAGTTTGCACTGACTCTCCACTGTAGTGCCTGCATTCCCCCTTGGTCTCCCATCCAAATACTAACCAAGCCCAACCCTGCTTAGCTTCTGAAATCAGATGACATCGGCATTGACAAGAGGCGTGGCCATAGCTGCTGGAAAATGCATGCTATTTTTGTACTCTTGGGCATGTCACTTCTCCTCCCTTGCCCATAGCGTCTGAACATACAGGTGTTTGAACACTCGAAGGCTACCCACAAATTTGCAATGAATGAGTGAATGGCTAATGAGTATAGCAACGTGTAAACACAGTAATCCACTTGAGGTGACTTTTATTTGAGTATTTTAGACTTGTGATAGTTGATATTGGTTGTGAATTATAATGGAGCAGATGGAGAGGGGTGAGAGGAGGATACCCGTGGGTGCACTTCCAGAAGTTTGGACGTGCCAGAACACTGAATCACAGAGCGGATAAAGTGACACGAGCAGAAGGGTCCAGAGGGTTTAACGTCCTCCCCCCTCCCCCGTGGTCAGATGGAAAGATGACAAGAGCTGTAATTAACATCAAAGCCTTACTTCATAAAACTCTTAGCGTGTTCATTCACAGTTTGGAATACCTGGTGAGATACTATAGGACAGGTGGTGTAAAATACAAAATTCAAAGTACCTATAAGAAAACTACTAAAAAGTTGATATTCAAAGTTCAAAGTTCAAAGTCAGCTTTATTGTCAAAAACCATATGTACAGGTTGCACACACAGGATTTGAAATTGCAGCACCCCCCCCTAGGCCCACAGTGAACATAAAACATCTGATAAACAAGACAATAAACACAATGACTAAAACATCACATATACCCGTAGCAAAAGTACAGTGAACTTGTATATAATACAAATAGGTAAAACACAATGTGAGGCATAATAAAGCTCAAATGGTGTCATTTAAGCAGCAGTGTCAGTTTCCTTTAAGTGCCATTTAAGCAGCAGTGTCATTGGGGGAGGGAAGGCAGGGCAGGGAGAAAGTTCAGCATCCTGTCAGCTTGGTGGATGAAGCTGTCTTTCAGTCTGCTGGTCTTTGCCCTGAGGCTCCTCAGTCTCCTTCCTGATGGCAGCAGACTGAAGAGGCAGTTGGATGGGTGGGTGGGATCACCCGCAATGCCTCTAGAGGGCTTTATGGGTGAGGCAGGTGCGGTCATATAGGTAATGTGAGCTGTTTATTCTTACATTCATATGTAGGTAAAAGAGTCTTGCTCAAGGACAAAACAACAAAAGTCCAAAAGCAGAAAATGGGGCTGAAGCTGCTCTGTTAAAGGTCCCATGGGATGAAATTTTCACTTTCTGAGGTTTTTGAACGTTAATGTGAGCTCCCCTACCCTGTTTAGCCCCCCCCCCCATGGTTAAAAGTTGTGAAATGTCTAAACTGAGCATTTGCGATCCTTTTCTGCGTTACAAAAAATCGGAGCTCAAACGGGCGAGTTTGAACAAGGCACCTTATTGACGTCAGATTGAAAAAAGAAATGCAAATGCAGTTCAACCCCCGTCTGTCTGAACTCAGCGTCTCTGTAAATCACGCCCAGAGAGTTTGGACTGCGAATGCGCTAGGCAATGCGAAATGCGTTTTTTTATTTGCCTGGAGGCACGTCCGAGTGTTTCTAGGCTCGGAAGTCCTTTATCTGAGCCTCTGGACCTTTGAACAGCAGTGGTTTAATTTTATTTTCTGTGGAAATGTGTTTATTTTTCAATGGAACGCAAAAACAAGGAAATGGATCAGCTGTGGGCTCTGAGCTCTGAGCGGAGCATTTGGCCACGCCCCCACCCTCTATTATTGGCCAGCTCCTTTCTCCTCATTTGTATTCAAGCAACAACACCCAGAATAAAGTGTTTGAGAGAGATATTTATGACTCTTTCTCATCTTATCTCTGTTTCTCATGCACTGAGTGTTGATTTTGAAGAAGGATTCATTTACAGTATTAGGGAACCATTAAGGAGCCATATAAAAGCATCAAGAAGTACCATGTCATGGGATGATAAAAGGAGAAGTTCAATTTGTCAACTGGACAAAGTTTGTTTGGTTGAAAACCTTTCACCGCTCATCCGAGAGGCTTCGTCAGCTGACGAAGCCTCTCGGATGAGCGGTGAAGCGGTGATGATAAAAGGAGAAGTTCAATTTGTCAACTGGACAAAGTTTGTTTGGTTGAAAACCTTTCACCGCTCATCCGAGAGGCTTCGTCAGCTGACGAAGCCTCTCGGATGAGCGGTGAAGCGTTTTCAACCAAACAAACTTTGTCCAGTTGACAAATTGAACTTCTCCTTTTATCATGGATTCTACCTGGACGACTGAGGGACTTTTCACGCATGTCATGGGATCTTTAATGCATTAAGTGTTAATAATAATCCAATCATTAGAAGCAATTATCACATTCAAATCTGGCTAAAATATATTTCACTGTATTTTTAAAGGAACATTACATTTAAAGTGATACTCCGGGATTTTTGACATAGGGTCCAATTTTCTAGTTAGCCAGCGTGTAGGATATGTGTAGAGAAAGTTATTTTGCGATTTCATGCAGTCTTTGTAAAATCTGAGTTGGCTGTTGCTAAGCTAGCGAAAGTGAACGTCCTGCAGCTAGCCAGCCACTAAAATAGACATACCCAGTACAAAACAAACACCCAAACAAATCAGTTATTATGCCAGGGTATCGATGTACATATCTGTGTTGATAGAATGATTAAGGAAGTAAACCAAGCATGTATTCCTTTGATCATCATCAGCAATTCGTACTTCCTCATTGAAAGCTTGACAGCCGCGGATTGATATCACCCGCATGTCCCAATCCGACCGGCTCTAATAGTTTGTTTACTAGCAACCTCGCAACTGTAAAAGTGAGCACACGGAGCCTGTTCAAAGTATGGCAATGTTTGGCGAGCCCGATTATTTTGATGAGGAGGAAGAGCAGTTGCATTTTTCCAGTGAACCATACTTGTATGAGCCGGAGTATACGGACGAAGAATTGAAAGAGATGGATTTACAAAGAGCAAGAGAACAAGAGAGCGCGTCTGCAAATGCAGCCGCCGCCGAAGCTGCAGCAGAAAGCCGGACACCGGGACAGAAGAACCGGGGATTGGTGGTGTCAGTGCCGAAATTGCGAAGTTATGGAGAACGAGGATGAATGTTTTTGCTGCAGGGAGTGGGACTTAGTTATCCCACAAATGCAAGAGCTGGAGCTAGATACTTCGTTTCGAAGTCTAGATGTGTCTGGTGGCCATAGCACTTCCAATGATGTCTGCATAACAGAGCACCAGGACTTCTTGCCCCATCTCAATCGTGGCGTACTGGAGACATTCTTCTGCGTCGAAAAGATAAATTGGAAGAAACGACCTAGACCTGCTGGACCTAATGGCCAGTTATCAATGCGGTAAGTGGTGTGCCAGAAAAAAATGTTGAATGTAGGAGCGTTTGGCCAGTTGCAAAATCAGTGAGATGATTATACTCACATCTTCTAAGTTAGGCCTCCTGTTTCTGTTACTCACCAACGTGTGTAATGCATGCCTCCAGTCTCTACTCTTTGTAATAATGACAACTGCTGCTGATGAATTGACGAGGGAGAAGTAAAATTCCGCCGCTGCTTAGAAACTAGTCCCCCAATATGCGTCAATTAAGTCGTTTGAAGCAAGATCCGTTTCGTTCAAAATCTTATTATATCAACACAGATATTTAAATCGATACCCTGGCATAATAACTGATTTGTTTGGGTGTTTGTTTTGTACTGGGTATGTCTATTTTAGTGGCTGGCTAGCTGCAGGACGTTCACTTTCGCTAGCTTAGCAACAGCCAACTCAGATTTTACAAAGACTGCATGAAATCGCAAAATAACTTTCTCTACACATATCCTACACGCTGGCTAACTAGAAAATTGGACCCTATGTCAAAAATCCCGGAGTATCACTTTAAGGTTAATGCCTCCATGGAGATGTTTTTGCTTATCTTCATTATTTTATATCTTCAAATCATATCTTCTTATTGTGGACAAGCTATAAGTAAATAAAAAGTTGAAAAATAAAATAAAATAAAATAAGTAAAGTATAAAATACATTATTATGACTATTACCTAATTCAGGCACCAGATGGAGTTGAACACTAGCCCATGTTCTGTAGCCAATAATAAAAGGTCACGATAACAATGGACACTTACATTAATAATGTTGCAAAATGGAAAAACTCTGAGTACTGTACAGTGGTGGGTTGAGGGGATGATTCCCTGTGGGCTGCTTGTTAGTTGCATGTGTCCTGAATGAATCACATTTCTAATTCAGCTTTGCCAGTCTAAAGTGTTTGGAGCTCTGAGCAGAAGGGGCTGTGTAAGTGCTTTTTAACTCCCCTATGTGTAAGGAAAGTCGAGCCTGATAAACATCTTTAGAGTGTATGAAATATGAACTGCATGGATGAGAGATTGCCAGGAATACCACGTGCTACAGTGGGGCAGATGTTATGTCCTTAAAGGTGCATTGGGTAACTTTTCTGGTGGAGGGTCCGTCAAATGCTTTTCTCCATGGGGATGTTGTTTCTGTGTCTGGAATGTTTCACAGTATGGTGTTAAACCTTCTATCTTCATGGAAACCAAACCAAACTAGGCTTCAGGTCAGATCTATGGAGAGACAACCCCGCTCACACTCAGAATGCCTGTTTTTCTAGGAATTTTGACAAATTTTTGACCAATAAAATGGAAGGAAGATCTATTTAATGTCATAATGTGGAACAATCTACTCAGAGCAATGACATATCCATAGAAACAAGCAGGTGACGGAGCCTCCACCAGAAACACAACACAATGCAGCTTTAAGCAAGACACTTCACCCACCATGTCTAGTATGTGGTGTGTGAGTGAGTGTTGGGGGTTGGAGGGGCTGTCAGTCTGTCCCAGGGCAGCTGTGGCTTAAATAGTATCTTACTGTGTGTGGGTGGTATGAATAACGCACAAATTGTTAAGCATCTGGAAAAGTAATATAAGGCTTATTGATGATGAATGAATTTGATTGATACTTTGCAGCGGATGCAATCAACATTCCCAGGGTGTGTGATGCTAACTGTAAGCACTGCTCTGTCTGAAGCTCTGTTACTCAAGTTAGACTTTAATCAGAGCTTTGTTTTAACACAATCTGAACAGTGAGTTAATTTGTGCTTTTAAGCAAGCCCCTCTGAATAACATTAACTATTAAAAAACTATTAACTAACTATAAAAAAAACAAAAAACAAAACTAAAGTATATTTGAGTACATCTTGATAATAAGTACAAATATTTGACCAGAATAATCTTAGAAAACTGTGTTCAAATTCTGTGATGCTAATGTATAATGGGTGTGCAACTGAGAAGCTGTGACTATCACTGTCCTTGAATGAAATCCAAACACACCCAGATTCCAGACACGCAAACGTCCTGTCTCACACTGACACATAGCCCTACAATATCTACTTTCATAAACAAGATTAGGCTTTGATTAAACATTTAAGCTGTGGTGGAAGTACTCAATTTTGTTACTTAAGTAAAAGTGTAGATACCGGAGCAAAAAAATACTGGTAAAAGTACCACATGAAAAAATCTACTTTAAGGTTCACTGAATAACTTCTGATGTAGGGCTTATTAAATGCTGTTCTCCATGGAGATGAACATTTCAGGCAGAGCAATGACATATCCATAGAAATGAGCAGGTGACAGACCCCGAACCAAGTACTTCTTCTACTTTTAATTTGTTATGTTCCACTACTTCATATGATGAAGTTTTTGGTTGTGCTGACATCATTAGAAGCAGGTAATGCTCGAGTCATTTACCAAAACCAAAAAGGGGTGAGAACGTTAGCCCTGGAGTAGCACAGATTAGTCTGGCTCCACCACAGCCGTTCAAAGCGGTCACCTCTTTGACCCCCCATTCACAGAACTGCCATTTCAGATGGTGTTTATGAGCTGTTATATGGACACAAGTTGTGAGTGTCCTCTTCGCGCATGAAGAGTATTGGTGCTAATATCAGAGGTGCTCTTACAAAAATCTCAAACTCAGTAAATCCACTTTTCATGCATTCTGACATACAAATCCAACACTAAACAGCTGCATAACGGGTGATAAAATGGCTTCCAGAATTGTTTGCTGTTTTATGATCTGTGTTATCATGTTGTTTCCTCCTCACAAACATACCTGGAATTGTGTTTTGTTTCATTCACACATATTTAACACAAAAATGCAGCATTTTTAGGCTGAGTTCTTCTCTCAAGCTGAAAACACTGTTCCACTTGTGATGTCATGTGGTCATACAGAAAGTGCTCCACTGTGTTTTTAAACTTCATACACTTTCACTGGAATAATTTAGATAATATCAGCCATAGAATTGCCAATCTCTACTGAACAGAAGGTAAAATGTATCTGTTAACTTTAAAACTACTGCTTCATGATGTCACAAGGTGAAACAGCATTTTAAAGTGATACTCCGGGATTTTTGACATAGGGTCCAATTTTCTAGTTAGCCAGCGTGTAGGATATGTGTAGAGAAAGTTATTTTGCGATTTCATGCAGTCTTTGTAAAATCTGAGTTGGCTGTTGCTAAGCTAGCGAAAGTGAACGTCCTGCAGCTAGCCAGCCACTAAAATAGACATACCCAGTACAAAACAAACACCCAAACAAATCAGTTATTATGCCAGGGTATCGATGTACATATCTGTGTTGATAGAATGATTAAGGAAGTAAACCAAGCATGTATTCCTTTGATCATCATCAGCAATTCGTACTTCCTCATTGAAAGCTTGACAGCCGCGGATTGATATCACCCGCATGTCCCAATCCGACCGGCTCTAATAGTTTGTTTACTAGCAACCTCGCAACTGTAAAAGTGAGCACACGGAGCCTGTTCAAAGTATGGCAATGTTTGGCGAGCCCGATTATTTTGATGAGGAGGAAGAGCAGTTGCATTTTTCCAGTGAACCATACTTGTATGAGCCGGAGTATACGGACGAAGAATTGAAAGAGATGGATTTACAAAGAGCAAGAGAACAAGAGAGCGCGTCTGCAAATGCAGCCGCCGCCGAAGCTGCAGCAGAAAGCCGGGACAGAAGAACCGGGGATTGGTGGTGTCAGTGCCGAAATTGCGAAGTTATGGAGAACGAGGATGAATGTTTTTGCTGCAGGGAGTGGGACTTAGTTATCCCACAAATGCAAGAGCTGGAGCTAGATACTTCGTTTCGAAGTCTAGATGTGTCTGGTGGCCATAGCACTTCCAATGATGTCTGCATAACAGAGCACCAGGACTTCTTGCCCCATCTCAATCGTGGCGTACTGGAGACATTCTTCTGCGTCGAAAAGATAAATTGGAAGAAACGACCTAGACCTGCTGGACCTAATGGCCAGTTATCAATGCGGTAAGTGGTGTGCCAGAAAAAAATGTTGAATGTAGGAGCGTTTGGCCAGTTGCAAAATCAGTGAGATGATTATACTCACATCTTCTAAGTTAGGCCTCCTGTTTCTGTTACTCACCAACGTGTGTAATGCATGCCTCCAGTCTCTACTCTTTGTAATAATGACAACTGCTGCTGATGAATTGACGAGGGAGAAGTAAAATTCCGCCGCTGCTTAGAAACTAGTCCCCCAATATGCGTCAATTAAGTCGTTTGAAGCAAGGTCCGTTTCGTTCAAAATCTTATTATATCAACACAGATATTTAAATCGATACCCTGGCATAATAACTGATTTGTTTGGGTGTTTGTTTTGTACTGGGTATGTCTATTTTAGTGGCTGGCTAGCTGCAGGACGTTCACTTTCGCTAGCTTAGCAACAGCCAACTCAGATTTTACAAAGACTGCATGAAATCGCAAAATAACTTTCTCTACACATATCCTACACGCTGGCTAACTAGAAAATTGGACCCTATGTCAAAAATCCCGGAGTATCACTTTAAGCTCATCAAACTAGGATTTCTCAAACATGTGTGAATAAAACAAAGCACAACACAACAGAGGTATGTTTTTTGATGAACATTATAAGATGACTTAAAACTCACAAGAGTCAATTTTGCATAATAGAGTATAGGACTTTTAATAAACATGGTCGATGTTTAAAAATACTTCTTTATCTTTTTTGAACAAAGTCGCCACCAACAGTCACAAACTCATTTAGGCAGATTCATTTAGGTGTCATGCCTACGGACACAATAACAAGAAAAGGACATGTAACATTTTACAAGGTTGCATAAAGTCTATAAACTATATTTCAACTTTGTTTCATGAAGGTCTTAACTTAATGAAAAGAAATTGACCTTTTGCAGCTTTTCTTACTCAAACAAGCAGACCACAAGATTAAGTGTTGAACCACATTTTTCACAAAAAACAAAACAGGAAATTGTCTGGAAATGGAAGAGGAAATTGCGGAAAAACATCATGTGCAAAAGGAGAAAAGAAGTGGTCAAAGTATTGAGCCCTGGGGTACACCTAAAATTAATTAGTATTAGTAAAATACTTCATACTTCATAAACAGAACATTGCTCTTAAATGTGGATCTGTAGGAGCCCCTGTTCTGTAGTTCTTACAGCTTGTTCTTGACACATTAGCTGAGAAGAACTTTGTTCTTACAGGACTGGCCAACACCTGCTGTGGTTGTGTTTTAACAGTTATAACAACTGTGCTGTACTCTTTATAATCTCCATAGTAACCACATTGCAACAGCTGTGGGTGGAGGGACTTAGGATGGTCTGGCAGCAGAACAGAAATGCATGCGCCCATAAGAAGTTTATTCTTGTTCTTACAGCCCTAGATGTAAGATAAATGTTTGTAATAAGTTCTTGCAAAGTATGAATTGGGCATAACTTAATGTTTAAAGAAGGAATAATCTGTTATTAAGGCTCAAAGTTCTGTAGCAGGAAAAATCATCTACTGTAAAACCTGGAACTGCAAAGAATTATATGTACCACTAGAGCAGTGCTTCTCAAATAGTGGGGCGGGCCCCCCTGGGGGGGCGCGGTGTGATGCCAGGGGGGGCGCGTGTGACCCTGGGAAACATGCTTTTTTGCCATACTGTACTAGAACGAAAGTGTAATTGCACATCAACAACAGTAGTTGGCAGTAGCGCTCTCGTTGTCGCTCTGGGGCAGGGTTCGGCGACCTTAAATACGCGATATACGCACAGAACAGACTTGCCATCAGCAGAACATCCTCTGTCACAGAAAAAACACGTTATATTCCACTGAGCTTTGAGTTTATGCAAATGGACCATGTGGTTTTTAAGTTTCGTTTCTGTAAAACGTAAACAAATGTGCACAAAGCTGCATTAAAAACACATTAATATTTGAGTCCTCAGTGCAAAAAAAGAGTGCAGTGTTTGTTGGAAGTTTCTTTCTTTTTTTGTTTTTAATGTTAATAAAAGGATACATTGTTATGCAGAGGTGTACTAATAATTTTCTAGACAAATACTATTACTATTAATAATATTAATACTATTAATAGTCGTGCGCAGGGAGGGGGGCGTGAAATTTTTTCTTCTTCCTAGGGGGGGCGTCATAGAAAATAATTGAGAAGCACTGCACTAGAGTGACAGAAATAATCCTCAGGAAATGTGCCAAAACTTGTCCATAAATGTTTAATGTTTTTGCTGAGGTTCATGAGCTTCATAATAAAATAATAAATTAAAATATAGACTGTATATATTTACATACTTGATTCGAAGTGTACACAGCAAGTTTATGTTCTGTATATGTCTTATCATCTTTTTTTAATTAAATAACAGAGTATATATTTAAATGTTATTCAGTTAATGCTACCCTGTGTGCACAGTGTAGATGACATCACCCAGCTGTGTACCGCTTAAAGAAGACCTCATACTGAGATCCCTGGAGTAAAATACAGTAAATAAAGGTCAGAGGAGCATGCCCATGTGTCTTCCCCAGGGGTCGTGTCCAGCTGCTGTGAGGAATCTAACAGTTATGATTCACCACCTTGAAAAGCTCTGAACAACACATGGGACATTTGTATCTGACACTCCTTAAAAAGCAAGACTTAAGTCAGGCCTATTTACAGCCCGTTAAGACAATGAGCTCACAGCCAAGAAACCACCTCTGCTGTTTTTCTAATACATAAATTCTGTCTGTATTTATAAATCTCTACAATTTGTAATTGTAGCTTTAATTTTTGGTTGAGAACCACCACCTGCTTGTGTTCATTGAAGATGTTATTACTTTTGCCAGGGAGATTCCACAGTATGACATTAAACGTATCTCTCTAAATACAAGCAAGTGACACCATTAAAACAAATTACATGCCAGATCTGTGGAGAGGTGACCCTGTTTATGTTTTTCAGCGTAGCTTATTTTTAGTAATTAAACAACTATTAAATAAATAAAAGATACATACATTTAATGCCATACTCTAGAACAGGGGTCGGCAACCTTTACCACTCAAAGAGCCATTTGGACCAGTTTCACACAGTAAAGAAAACACTGGGAGCCACAGAACCCTTTTGAAATTTAAAATGAAATAACACTGCATATAACCTCTTTTTTTGGCTTTGTGCCATAGAATTACATTTTGAAAATGAATGAACTAAAATAAAATACATTTCAATTAAATACAGTGGGCCCTCGCTATATCGTGGTTCACTTTTCGTGGCCTCACTGTTTCGCAGATTTTTATTCCATTTTTTTTATAGTGTATCAACACACATTTCTGCATCCTGATTGGCTAAGGGACTGTAGACCTTTGCCGATTCGTCAGTCATTCTCCTCCGTGTCTCCTGTACAGAATGCGTTCAGTTTACCAGATTTATATAAATGTTCAATCGCAGTGTGACTCTGAAGTGCTGTATGTTTGCAAGTTTTCTCCCCGACAAAACCCGCCACAGCGAAGCGGTCATAAGAACTGTGAAATACACACGAAATACACTTTGGTTTCGTTCTATAATACTGTGCTTTTTTGTTGAAAATCTACTAACGTTTGAGTGTTTAAACAAGAGAGAAATGTGAGAAAACGTTAATTCCAGTCTGAGAAAAGTGTAGAATGTGTGTGGTGAGGCGTTAACAGCCTTAAAACATGGAGAATAATTGTAAAATATAAAGATTCACAGATTTCGCTTGTCATGGGTTATTTTTAGAATGTAAGAACGTGACCCCCGTGATAAACGAGGGACCACTGTACTGAGCCGCATCAGAGGGATCAAAGAGCCGCATGTGGCTCCGGAGCCGTGGGTTGCCGACCCCTGCTCTAGAACATTTACCACAAAACAATAACATCTATCTCCATGGAGACACGCAGGTGGCGTACTTTACACCATTAAAGGTGCACTGTATAATTTTTCTGGTAAAGGCTCCTTCACCTGCCTGATTCCATGTAGATGTTATTGTTTTTCCCCGGAATGTTTTACAGGATAGCGTTTAATTTCACTATCAGGATACATGACAAGGCCAAGTTACAGGTCAGATCTGTGGAGAAAAGAGCTCGCTCACAGCAAGAATGCGTATTTTTACTGTAGTTTTGAGATATAAATACAAGATATATTTGTTTAATCCAATACTGTGGAACATTCCAGACAGTAACATCTCCATGGAGACGAGCTAATGGTAGACCCTCCATCAGACAAGTTGCGCAATGCACCTTTAAAGATAAACAGAGCACCTTTAACAGTTTAAAAATACACTGTGCCATTGTGCCTCACAGAAATGTCAAAGTCATAAACTGTAAATGGTTCCTCTTCAAAGCAAGTTCTTGTTAAAGAAACGTGCAAATGTATCTCAATAACACAAACCACAATAACAATGGAATGCATGTCTACAGTACACGTCCCAGAAAGAAGGTCAAGCTGGGGGTGTCCTACACGTATCTGCATGAGGGAATGTTCAGCAGTTACTATGGTGACACAATACTGTCAAAAATGTTTTAAGAAAGTTTGAAAACACAAGGAAAAATGCAAAATAGGTTGAAACGAGTGTTCATGGTCCTGTTTAGGAGTTTAATTTTCAACAAAAGGTAAGAGGGACTAACTGAAAATCTGTCGGCTATTGTTAGCTACCTTGTGACTGTAATTTATGTGTGAGTGGCTTGTTTAACAGCACAAATTATCTCATCTGTTGTAGTTCCAGCAAAGTCAGATTGTGTTGAAAAAAACCTCAAAGTCAAATTTGAACAACAGAATTTCAGACCTTACAGAACTTCAGTGCCTACAGATAGCTTCACACCCCCAGAGATTGTTGATGACATCAGCGGCAATAGCCTACTCATAGCAGTAATGTTCAAATACTGTTCATTAAATTAAAAATGGAGGACAATCTTACAATAAACAACCCAGTAAGTACAGTAAACAGGATATGATTCATTTTAAATTATGGGAGAAATTTTGGCATACCCGATCTTTAGTCTTTTGGAATTTGAGTCCATTACATTAGTACATTAGCAACACCTGTTTTACAAAGCTCTGCCAGAATTAGCCTGCACCACGATCTCAAACTTACGGTAACCTAAATAAACAGCATATCTGTATCCACATTTATAGACAATGATTCATAAGTCTCCCCCGAGAAAAGCACTCTGGAAATATTGATCTAAATGTAGACGGGGGTGCCGAAAAAAATGTGGGGGCCCTGGGCAAAAAGCCTCACATGGGCCCCCCTCTAATATAAATGAATAGGAAGAGGTGCCATGTTGCATTGTGTTCTGGGCAGCAGATCGGTCTGGACTGCTGCCCTCGTGACCCAGAAATGGAAAAGCGGAAGAAGATGGATGGATGGGTCCTGTTCGGGGCTCCTAAAACCCTGGGGCCTGGGATGACAGACCCATTTGTCCCCCCGTCTACTGCCCTGCATATAGGTATGATAAAACAGGTCTTTGATGTTGTGCCATGCTGTTGCCATGGGAGAAGGTTTCCCCCATAACAGCAAGTTTAATTATGAAAGCTTCAAGGACTCTCTGACTAAAAATAATTACGTGTCAATATAAAGTTCATTCTGTTACCGTAAGCGAAGTCTATTTTCAGATGTTGGCAGATAAACCATGTGGATAAGGTTATAACAATTATATTAGTACAGTGGTACCTCACCTTACGAAATGAATTTGTTCCAGAAGTGGTTTCGTAACGCGAAAAATTCATAAGTTGAGTAGCTATTTCAATGGAAAAAGCCTGATTCGTTCCAAGTTCAAAGTTCAAAGTTCAAAGTCAGCTTTATTGTCAATTCTGCCATATGTGTTCAACATACAGTGAATCGAAATTTTGTTTCTCTCTGGCCAGGTAGTGCAAAAGACAGTGTACAAAATACAATATGAAGACAAAACACAACAAAAAACTATCTAAGACAGAGATCTAAAGTTAAAACTAAAGTCTACGATCTAAAATCTTAAAACAGTGCAACATAATAAATAAACTATACTATATACAGATTTCCAAAGTGTGCAGTGTGCATCAAAATGTGCAATGGAAGATACAGCAGTGACTTGGTCATGTGCAGTAGAATGTGCATTAAGATAAAATAAAAATAAATGTGCAACAGTAGTAATTCTAGTGCAGTAACAGGAGTAAACAACAGTACTAAAATTCCAGTAGTCAATGTGCAATAACAGTAGTAAACAACAGTGCAACGGGGTAAAATTCAATAACAGGAGTAAACAACAGTACTAAAAATTCCAGTAGTAAATGTAAATGTGCAATAACAGTAGTAAACAACAGTGCAACAGGAGTAAAATCCAGTAGTAAATGTAAATGTGCAACAGTGCAACAGTAGTCCTTAGCAGCAGTTTTTTAAAGTGTCTAGAGTGATATGTCTTTTATGGAATACAGGTTATGCCAATATGGGGGGTGGGGGGTGGGAGATGGGTAAGGTGGGAGTTCGGGTGTGAGTTCGGGTGTGAGTTCAGCCTCCTGACAGCCTGGTGGATGAAGCTGTTTGAAAGCCTGGTGGAGTGGGCCCGGAGACTCCGGTACCTTCTCCCCGAGGGCAGGAGGCTGAACAGGCTATGTGCGGGGTGGCTCGGGTCACCCACAATGTTGGACGCTCTGCGGGTGGGCCGGGTGTTAAAAATGTCTAGGAGGGAGGGGAGAGAGACACCAGCGATCCTCCCAGCTGCATTCACTATGCGCTGCAGAGCTTTCCTGTTCTGTTCAGTGCAGCTCCCGTACCACACAGTGATGCAGCTGGTCAGGACGCTCTCAATGGTGCCTCGGTAGAAGGTGGTCATAATGGGTGGAGGGGCTCCAGCTCTCCTCAGTTTGCGGAGGAAATAGAGGCGCTTCTGAGCCCTCTTTGCCAGTGATACAGTATTCACTGTCCAGGAGAGGTCCTCACTGATGTGCACCCCCAGGAATTTGGTGCTGCTCACCCTCTCTACAGCAGCACCATTGATGGACAGTGGGGGGTGCTGGGTGGGGCCTCTCCGGAAGTCAATAACAATCTCCTTGGTCTTTTCAACATTAAGAAGGAGATTGTTATTGCTGCACCACTGGGTCAGAAGGCTCACCTCACTCCTGTAGTTTGTCTCATCGTTATTAGAGATGAGACCCACCACAGTCGTATCGTCCGCAAACTTCACTATGTGATTGGTGCTGAACGCCGGTGAGCAGTCGTGGGTCAGCAGAGTGAAGAGCATCGGACTGAGCACACAGCCCTGGGGGCTCCTGTGCTCAGTCTAATGCAGCTTGAGGTGTTTCTGCCGACCCGCACTGCCTGTGGCCTCTCACTGAGGAAGTCCAGCAGCCAATTACAGAGTGAGGTCTGAAGCCCCAGGTGGTCTAGTTTGATAATGAGCTGCTGTGGGATTATAGTGTTGAATGCTGAACTGAAATCTATGAACAGCATTCTCACGTATGAGTCTTTATTGTCTAGGTGGGTGAGAGCCGGGTGAAGTGCAGAACAGATTGCATCCTCGGTAGAGCGGTTGGCCCGGTATGCAAACTGGTATGGGTCTAGGGTGGGGGGGAGGATGGATTTGATGTGTGCCATGACTAGCCGTTCAAAGCACTTCATGATGATGGGGGTCAGTGCAACAGGGCGATAGTCATTAAAAGTGGCCGGAGTGGGCTTCTTTGGCACGGGAACGATGGTAGTGGTTTTGAAGCAGGAGGGAACCACAGCCTGGCTCAGAGAAGCATTAAAGATGTCTGTGAAGACATCCTTGAGCTCCCTCTGCACAGTCTTTCAACACACGACCAGGAATGTTGTCCGGGCCTGCAGCCTTGCGGGTGTTGATCCTGGAGAGTGTCCTCTTCACGCTGGCTGCAGACACACACAGGGGCTGGTCGTGGGGAGGTGGTGGGGTTTTTTGGGGCCGGGTGTCATTTCCTGCCTCAAACCGTGCAAAGAAGCTGTTGAGGTCATTGAGCAGGGTGATATTATTGTCACAGGTCTGTGGCAAGGGTTTGTAATCCGTGATGTTCTGGATGCCCTGCCACAGACTCCGTGTGTCCCTGCTATCTCTAAAGTGTCCGGTTATTTTCTGTGTGTATTTGTGTTTGGCTTTCCTGATTCCACGGGACAGGTTGGCTCTTGCTGCCCTCAGATGGGGGACATCCCCAGCTCTGAAGGCAGCGTTCCTGGCTCTCAACAGCCTGTGAACCTCCCCTGTCAGCCATGGCTTCTGGTTAGCCCTGGTGGTGATGGTTTTTGTGTGTGTGACATCACCAATGCATTTGGTGATGTAGGAGGTCACAGTGTCTGCGTACTCCTCAATGTCAGTGTGATTGTTGTATGTGGCGGCCTGTTTGAACACTGCCCAGTCTGTTGTACCGAGGCAGTGCTGTAGTGCAGACGAGGCCCCCTCTGGCCACACCTGGATCTGCTTCAGAGCCGGCCTAGAGACCCTTACACGGGGTCTGTATGCCGGTCTGAGCACAACAGAGATGTGGTCAGAGAGGCCTATGTGGGGGAGGGGGTAAGCCTTGTATGCTCCCTTGTGTGTAGTGTAAACCATGTCCAAAATGTTGTTTCCCCTGGTTGGGAAATCAACATGCTGATGCATTTGTGGCATGACAGTTTTGAGGTCTGCATGATTGAAATCCCCGGCAAGGATAAAAAATCCGTCCGGGTGAGCAGTCTGTTGCTCGCTAATAGAGTTATACAACTCATACAGTGCCTCCCTCCTATCAGCGCTGTTCGGTGATGGGGGGACGTAAACAACCACTAGCAATATTGCCGTGATTTCACGCGGGAGATAAAAAGGCCGGCACTTCAGAATCATAAACTCCACTAGGGGTGAACAGTGTCTACATACCACCACAGCGTCCCGACAATAAGTGTCCCGAAGAAAAATTATTAAACCCCCTCCGCGGGATTTAACTCCGGGGACACCGCTAGCTCGGTCCGAGCGGTAGCATGTTAGCTCGTCCAGGCGCACCGCTGAGTCCGGGATGTTGTCATGGAGCCATGTTTCCGTAAAAACAAAAACACAGCACTCCCTCACGTCGCGCTGGGCAGCCCTCAGTCTGATGTAGTCCATTTTATTGTCCAGAGACTGCACGTTGGCGAGGAGAATGGATGGAATGGCCGGCCGGTGCGGGCTAGCCGTTAGCCTAGCTCTGATACCGCCGCGCTTGCCTCGCTTCTGACGCCTCTCACACCGCTTGCGGCGTCTCCTCTCCGGGCGGGGGGCGGCAGGCGAGTCCGGTGTAGCAGCGTTAGCAGCATTAGCAGCAGGCCGGCAGAGTAGTCCGAAGCGCGCCAGCTTCTCCTCTAGTACAGTGTCCAGGGAGTTGTGCTGGCCAGTTCTGCCTATGTCCAGCAAGAACTGCCTACTGTACTTGTTAGAAAGGCCCAAGGCCCCGATCCAAGTTTTTTTTTTATAGTGTAACTTTTTTTAATAGTGTAACATTGTGTTCTGCGTCCTGCGTCCTTTTCTCACATTTGTCTCTTGTTTAAACACTCAAACTTTCATAGATTTTCAACAAAATTATTAATAGTGAAGCGTGTGGGGGGAAGGAGGAGGGGGGAGAAGACTGCACTCTGACACGTGTGATAGCGCACATGACCCGGCGCAGAGCTACAGCAGGTCTAGACCAAGGTCTAAACCTGGACTGGACCAGGACTAAACCAGGACTAGACCAGGACTAAACCAGGACTAAACCAGGACTAGACCAGGTGGATTAAACCGCCGCGCGTGGGTCTATTTCCTGGTTTCATTTCGAGTCACAGCTGAGGCGAGCCGCTGCTCTAGACCTGCCCGCGTAAGGTGCTCACAGAGCGGCCTGGATAGAACCGTGAGGTCGGCCTCTTCAAGACCTCCAGGCCGGTGACCGGGACAATCCCCGGACCCATGCCCGCTTAGGGAGCTCTTAAGGTGGGCTGGCAGTGTCCCCCTGGGTCCCTGGATGTCTGGGGCTCCGTGCCTGGAGTGGCCCTGGAGAGCAGGTCTAGTCCAGCTCTTGCATGCGAGCAGCGGCTCGCCTCAGCTGTGACTCGAAACAAAACCAGGAAATAGACCCACGCGCGGCGCTTTAATCCACCTGGTCTAGTCCAGGTCTAGTCCAGATTTAGTCCAGGTTTAGTCCAGGTTTAATCCTGATTTAGTCCAGGTCTAGACCTGCTGGCAGTGCCGGGTCAGCTGTCACACATGCCGCTATCACACACGTGTCAGAGCGCAGTTTTCTCCCCCCTCCCCCTTCCCCCCACACGCTTCACTATTAATAATTTTGTTGAAAATCTATGAAAGTTTGAGTGTTTAAAGGAGAGACGAATGTGAGAAAAGTTTAAATCCAAGCTGAGAAAAGCGTATAATGTGTGTGGCTGAGCGCGCATTATTTGAATTTTTGAGATTTCGCGTTTCGTAACTTGAATTTTCTTTCGTATCTAGAGACCAAAATTTACAGTGAAGGCGTTTCGTAACTTGAAATTTTCGTTTGTTGGGTCATTCGTAAGGTGAGGTACCACTGTACAAGGAAAACATTTCTGTTCAAATTTGTCACTGGTTTGCTTAGACAGTAGCCTCATCTGCCCTGGGAGAGACAGACAAAAGACTCTTCTACCAACCACCCATTTACAAACCATCAGCGGTGGAACGGAACAAAGTAAAAGTAGTAAAATACTGTACTTAAGTGTACATTTTAGGTATCTGTACTTACAGTGCCGTGAAAAAGTATTTGCCCCCTTCCTGATTTCTGTGTTTTTTGCATATTTATCACTCAAAACATTGTCAGATCATCAAACCAATTTTAATATCACACAGAAACAACCCAAGGAAAGACAAAATTCAGTTTTTGAATGATGATTCCATTTATTAGTGCACAAAAAAAATCTAAACCTATCTGGCCCTATGTGAAAAAGTAATTGCCCCCCCTTGTTAAATCACAAACTAACTGTGACTAACCACAGTTTTGAGAAAACTTAGTTCAGTTCTACATGCCACACCCACACCTGATTGTCACCACCTGTGTTGAATCAAGAAATCACTTAAATAGTTCCTGTCAAACAAAGTGAAGTTGGCTACAACATCTCAAGAACAAACACATCATGCCACGATCCAAAGAAATTCAAGAACAAATGAGAAAAAAAGTGATAGAAGTCTATAATTCAGGAAAAGGTTACAAAGCCATTCCCAAAGCTCTGGGGCTCCAGCGAACCACTGTCAGAGCCATTATTCAAAAATGGAGGAAACTGGGAACAGTTGCAACCCTTCCCAGGAGTGGTCGACCAACTAAGATTACTCCAAGAGTGCGACGACGGCTCATTCAGGAAGTCACAAAAGAACCTAGACGCACATCGAAAGAACTACAGGCCTCGTTGGCCTCAGTTAAGGTCAGTGTTCATGACTCCACCATTAGAAAAACACTGGCCAAAAATGGCATCCATGGAAGAGTTCCCAGGAGAAAACCACTGCTTTCACAAAAGAACACAAAGGCTCGTCTCACCTTTGCCAAAAAGCACCTTGATGACCCTCAAGACTTTTGGAGAAACATTTTGTGGACCGATGAGTCTAAAATTGAACTTTTTGGAAGGTCTGCAGCCCGTTTCATCTGGCGTAAAAATGGCACAGCATTTGATAAAAAGAACATGGTGCCCACAGTAAAGCATGGTGGTGGCAGTGTGATGGTCTGGGCCTGCTTTGCTGCCTCAGGACCAGGACAACTTGCTGTGATTGACGGAAAAATGAATTCTGCTGTTTACCAGAAGATCCTGAAGGAGAATGTCCGGCCATCAGTTCGTGCCCTCAAACTCAAGCGCTCTTGGATCATGCAACAGGACAATGATCCAAAACACACCAGCAAGTCCACCTCTGAATGGCTCAAAGAAAACAAAATTAAGGTTTTGGAGTGGCCAAGTCAAAGTCCGGATTTAAATCCGATTGAGATGCTGTGGTGTGACCTTAAACGGGCAGTTCATACAAGAAAACCCTCCAATATGGCAGAATTGAAACAATTCTGCATAGAAGAGTGGGCCAAAATCCCTCCCCAGCGGTGTGAAAGACTCATCACCAATTATCGCAAACGTTTGGTTACAGTTATTGCTGTCAAAGGAGGCTCAACTGGCTATTAGATTAAGGGGGCAATTACTTTTTCACATAGGGCCAGATAGGTTTAGATTTTTTTTGTGCACTAATAAATGGAATCATCATTCAAAAACTGAATTTTGTCTTTCCTTGGGTTGTTTCTGTGTGATATTAAAATTGGTTTGATGATCTGACAATGTTTTGAGTGATAAATATGCAAAAAACACAGAAATCAGGAAGGGGGCAAATACTTTTTCACGGCACTGTAGCTTCAATAAATTTAGATGTGTATACTTTTTACTTTTACTTCACTACGTTTGAGAGCAGGTATATGCACTTTTCATTGTGTAACTTTTCTGGTGGAGGGTCCTTCAAATGTGTTTTCTTCAAGGTGATATTAGTGCTTTATCTGAAATGTTTCACAGTATAGCTTTAAACCTTTCTATTTTCATGGAAACCAAACCAGATCAAGTTACAGGTCAGATCTGTGGAGAGGCGACCCCGCTCAGTGTCTTGTCTTTCTAGGTATTTTTAAGCTATAAAACCACTTGTAATTGATTAAATGTAAGGTAGGTTGTTTAATGGCATACTGTGTAACATTCCAGACAGAGCAATGACATTTCCATAGAAACAAGCAGGTGACGGACCCCAAACCAAAAAGTTACATAGTGCACCTTCAAGTAACAACATTTAGTACTTCTTCCACCACTGCAAACCACATTCATTTATAAGCAAGTTGGGTGAAGTGTGTCGCCCATGGACACAACAACAGAATGCACTGATAAACTGGGATTCAACCTTGTTGTTCTATAGTGTGTACAGTGTAAACTTAAACAGCGCATCTCAACCATTACCTCATCGTTAACCTATATTTAAAGTTTTAGCCCATGCACACGGCCACACATTAACACACTCACAGATATTTCTTACATGTAGCTAAAAGGTGCATTGTGTAACTTTTCTGGTTGCTGTAACAGGAGAAGTGCCATAATGCGATTCAAAACGTACAAGAAATAATGTGATCTAAGGTATGCAAGTTGAAAATAAAGAATTGTACCAAAAAAAATCTGTGTTGCCCCTGTACATTTATATTATATAAGCAGCTCTATAGTTCATGTAATTATAAAGTGTTTTATTGTGTGTTAATCAGGAAGTGTGCTAGTTATTGTTGTTAAAGTTGTGAAAAGAGCTTATAAACTCATTGTGTTGAATAATTAGGATGCTCTGAATGCATAAGGTAAGTGAGGAATAACTTTGGATCACTGCAAACTTTAAAATGAACTTCAGATTATCACGTTTTTTAAAACAAGAAAAATCAGGGACTGCACCTTTAATATATTGTGAACTTCTTACATGGACAAGGTCAAAAAGCAAAGTAGACCCTACATAGACCCTTGCCAGCTTGTCTCTCTGTCTCCATGGAGAGAAAACAAATGGCACCTCCATACCAGATTACAGGTCAGATATGTGGAGAGGCGAGCACACTTCATAAGAATGCATGTTTTTCATGGCATTTTGAGCAATAGAAATGTAATTGAATAGATAAAGATCGATAAGTTCGAAAAGTATCTATTGTTTTTAGCCTCTAGAAATCAATCATATGTTGTTGTTGTTATTTATTTATTTATTTGTTACAAAATCTTTGTAAACCTACATGCACTTTCATTAAACATAAAAAATCAGTTGCTCTTTTATAATTTCAGTCTTTCCCAAAATTAACAACTAACCGATCAACAAAGAAACACAGAATTCATAGTAAAAGAAAATGATTATGCAGGTTTAACTATAAATAACAGCATATAGAGTGTTTACTGAATACACTTGAATCACCCTGTGACATTTCTGATAAGGTTATCTTTATACATCACAATTCCTCACCATCCAGAGCCTGCTCCCAATGCTCGGCAACTAGAACCTGAGCACCTGCCAGTAACTTCTGCTGTACCACGGGAAGAGATTTCTTTAAATGTCAACAGTATTTCAAATAGTACTGCTGTTTTTGGTAAATGTGCATTTTTCTGTGTGTTGTGTAACTCTAACATCTTTAGACATGGACCTTTTGTAAAGGAGTTTATCAGTTAATATTTCAGTCTTTTATCAAATGTTAATTTGCCATCTGGCTGCACCAATGTAAACCTATGCAGGTTACCTTATATCAGACTTACATTAGACTGCTGAAGAGTGTTATACTAATTTAGCATGCAACCTACGCTTTTACTAAAAATAATTAATAAACATACATTATGATATTAAAAACTCACGTCAGATTAAAATGTAGAAAATCAAGTTCTAAACATCTGGGATGATGCTTTAAACCTTAAAATCTTATTACAAGAGCTGTCAGAAACAAAGAAAATGAAAACAAAACTGTCTAAAGTTAAAGCTTATGAAGAGAAGCTGCTGACTTGTTGAATGTGTCTCACACACTTCCTGCACCTGAGTGGACCAGTCACTGCCATCAAACGCTTCAGGGCCTTGGGCCTTGTGTCTATGCTTGGATTTCTGCTAAATGCCGATAGTGTAACATGTCCGAGTGTGGAGACCCGGGAGGGGGAGTCCAACCTGTCAGCCACACGCACTCACAAAACTCTATCACACATTTATCCAGCATACATCAGTTATGTTGTTATTAAAATCTGCACAACATTTGGAGTTTGATAGAAAAAATATCAATAAACAGTGAATTTAAACTACGTTTGTCAGCCACACAATCACCCTAGAGCGTGATCTATCTCATTAATGTTAAAATGAACACACCTGTCTCCATGAAGAGGTTACTGCTTTGTCTTGAATATTCCACAGTACGGCATTAAATGTATCGATTGTACATGAGTACTGCATATTGCTCAAAAATACCTTGAAAAACATGATTTCATACTATGGATGAGGCCTCTCCACAGATCTGACCTGTAACCTGGTCTGGAGGTGCCATCTGCTAGTCCAATGCTATACTGTGGAACATTCCAGGCAAAACAATAATATCTCAATGGAAATAAACAGGTGGTGAACCTTCGTCCAGAAAAGTTTAAAATAGTAAGTTAAAATTATTATTGAGCAACACATAAGTTAATTATCCAGTGCAGTAGAGCTCAAGTTTTGAAGTAAACGATTCATTACTGAGAAAGTTGCCTAGAAGCACATGCAATCTTACTGTAAGTGAGGTCACCGCTTCACAGATCTGACCTGTAACTTGACCTAATGGCATCATCTGCTTGTTTCCATGAAGGTAGATATGTTTAACAAAATAACTGTGGGCACAGGCACAGCAATAGCAAGTCCATGGTAATAAGCACGTGCCGAACCCTCCACCACAAAAATGGGGCACTGTACCTTTAAATACTGTGAAAAGCATAAAATTCTGATTTTTATATTTTTATATGGAAAAATATGAATGGTAAAGGTGTGAGCATACAGTGTCTGCGTGTGTACCACTGAGACATGACAGCACCAAAGGCTAAAAAAAGCTTTGCAAGCCACATCTCAAATGTACAGGGACTGAGATAGGGCAAAGACCAAGTGAACCAGCACGGCTCCCACATCAGGCCAATGAGTTCTTTAGAGAAAATACATTTTATTCATTCACGTTCTGAACTTAATTTGGAGCATTTTTTATGGGAAGAAAGTTGCATATTATTCAGTTTAAAGATATATTTCGACATGAAATATGGTGTAGAGAGAAGGGGGGGCAGTCTCAAGTAGCCTCATGCCAGTGTTTATAGGCCTTATATTTTTATTCACGCACACCAGCACCATGCTTTATATAGTCGCAGTAGTTATGGAAGTACTGTGGATCTCAGCTCAGTTTTATTCATTGTAAAGTGTTTTGATTAGGGCTGTCAAACGATTAATTTTCTTGATCGCAACTAATCTCAGAAATTTCATAGTTAATCGCGATTAATCGTGATTTATTTTGCATGTTTAAAATGGATATCTTGCAGTAAGACCGTTCAAATCTAAAGTTAAACTCACAATGCAAAGTATTTCTCACCATTTTTTTTATTTCAAATAAGTGCAGAGAAAGGAAAAAGTAACAATGAACCAGCAATAGTGCTTACTTTGAGAAATTGTAAATAAATGATTGAAGCCCGCTCGAGCTGCCTACGGATGCGTAGAAGGAACAAAATACTAGCAAACTCAAAATAGCGCGTTTAACCAACAATGAGTTTAATTAATACAACCAAATGAGCTGCATATGGATGGTAGAATTGCGGAAAATGCTGGCAAACTCTGATCGCGATTAAAAAAATTGTTCGCGATTAAAACTCTATCGCAATTAATCGCGATTAACGCGTTAATATTCCCAGCCCTAGTTTTGATGAATATTTTGTACTTTGTGGAGTGGAGTTTTTAACTGGTAAGTTTTATTTATTGTGATTCACTAAATAAAACTTGTAAAACAAAATAATATAATATTTATGTATTTATTTCTAACATGTTTTGTCTTCAGTTGCGAACTTAGTGGCTGCAGCAGTAGTTGCAATGTTAGCAAAGTAGTAGTACTAGTATTAGTATTAGTAGCTGTAATACTCGTAGTACCAGTACCAGTACCTCTTGCAAACTGGATATGAAATACTAGCTGGTAATATTAGTAAAGGCAGTAGTGGTAGTAAGATTGAAGAAGTTGCATAATACTTACACTATATCAGTACAATGTAGGCATTACTAGCTCTAGATGGTAATATCTATAGTTGTAGTCATCATAGTAGTAGTAGCAGTAGTAGCAGCGGTACTAGTAGTAGTAGGCAGTAGTAGTAGTAGTAGTAATAGTAGTAGAAGTTGTAGCAGCAGCAGTAGTAGTAGTAATAGTAGTCGTAGTAGCAGTAATAGTAGTAATAGTAGTACAGTAGTATAGTAGTAACAGCGTCTTTGCGTGTCTTGAAAAGCGCTTTATAAATAAAATGTATTATTATTATTATTATTATTATTATTATTATTATTATTATTATTATTATTATTATTA